>JAULJZ010175861.1:0-23405 GCA_032270985.1 Heliamphora pulchella
TTGCAATTGAACGGCCAATTCAATTGTAATTGATCCAGCTAGTGAAATTTGGATTTCAATGGCCAATGAAATTCACAGATTCCAACAGTTAGTTTATAAATAAATAAATAAATAAATAAATCACAAATCATCTAAATAAATTTACTTAAATAAAATTTAATTTATTTATTAATAAATAACTAAATCAATAAATAAATAAACAAGATTCATCAATATAACTTGTATAATACTTCAAAGTACGTAATAATTCGTCCCGGATAATATGAAAACCTAATAACTTCACGTGGACGCCTATCCCGGATTGGGTCAGAGAGCTATAATGGGGCCCGCTTGATTGGGACATAAAGATGTCAAATTAAATGATCTGTTTTGTTGATTGACCACTGTTTTCTGGTTAACCAATCAATGGGTCCCAACCAGAGTTGACCCTTGTTTAGCTCAATCTGCTTAGGTGGGGGCTAAATCTATTATTTTGGAATTCATCAAATAAAAAGTGACCCTATTGGAGATGGGTCGCTGCTGGCATACTACAGTGGCTTGTGAATTTAAAATTATTTTAATTGAGATTTTAAAATTTAATTTAAATTATTTATTATGTTAAATTTACCGAGTAAATAATTCTTATAGAATGCTACGTCAATCGACAATTATTATCTATCTGATTAAAGTATATTTATTTCGAAAAAATTAATTAACATATAATATTTTGATAATAAAATATTAAACAAATGTATTCGCATCATATAATTAACAATATTTGATTGATCTGATTTTTTTTATAAAAATTACCTACTTAATGAGTTTAACATAATAAATAATTTCAATTAAAATTTAAGATCCCGAATAAAATTATCTTAAGCTCAATGCCCACCCTGCTGTGACCGAGGCATCCCAAACTCGACTCCAGTTAGGGAAAGGAAAGGAAAAAAAAACATTTACAAATAAGGGGTTTTGCAAAGTTAGTTTACTAATTTTTAATTTTTTATTATAAATTTTATTTATAAATTAGATTTTTTTTTTAAATATTCACAATTTCTACTATAAATTATAACTACTTTTTTTCTATTTAAACTATAAATTACAATTTTTATTATAAATTATAATATATAAGTTATTAGTTTTAATAATACTAAATACCATCAAACAAAGAAAATGATTTTTCTTGGTCCACAAGATATACAAATTTTCCTCTCAATTAAAAGGGAGAAATTATTGATTTACATATGCGAGACCTAGTTAGGCGTGTCATGCGATGTCACATGATACTGTGCTGCAAATTAATCAAAACTTGATCAGTTACATGTAAAATCTCTTATTAGTGATCGATAAACTCGCTTACTGGTAAAGATTTTGTCAATGTGAAACAGAATCTCATATGTTGCTTTAATGGAAAACTTTTATTGATTTGAAGCACCATGTGGGTAGGCTTGACATGGTGCCACATGTGGCAATAAATAATTTCTTTAAAAAATTAAGGAGGACATTATTAAGATTTGAACACTAATTTCTAAATACAAACAAAAGTAAAATTTCACGCATAAAAAGAAAAAAATAATTAATACAAAATATTTACGTGGTTCAGTCCACACCGACTTACATCTACGAATGAGAGAAAAAATATTTCACTACGTCGAATATAACAGAGTACATCACCGTCTCCCTTCTCTCTAACAACTAGCCTCGTAATTTTTTTGTCACACATTTTTTTAACCCTATAATATCCTATTTATAGGTACACATGTGAAAATCCTAAAATTCAAGAGCTTATATCATTATAACTCTATACATAATGAATTTTTCGTGGGTTCCTAATCCTACCACAACCCAATTACATATAGAAAAAAAAATAATATAATAAATACAAACCCAGTAGAATATAAGACACCTAGCTCAACAATCTTCACCTTGACTTAAATTCTACAAATCACCGTGAGGATAACCAGCGTCGATGTCGATTCTACAGTTATCGTCGTCATCGAATTGGCGCAACCAAATAGTATGGCCCGCACCTCTACACCGAAGTGCTCGCACCTCTACACCGAGGTGCCCACACTCTAACCAGGTGCCTCCACAAAACTCACTACTTTGTCGAAGAATGTGACCGAACCCATCTTCCCCCTTTGTGCACACAACCAAAGAGATCACTGCCACTAGCCAAATCAAAAGCAAATGAGACTTGCTTCTATCGAGGTGTATACTTGTCCGTTACGTCTGTCGTGTTAGTCTCATTACTCGGAGCTTTCTTGTGAACATCCAACATTTATTGCTCTCTCATCTTGTCGGCATCTTACACACCATTTGATTTGCACACTTGCGCACTTGTACTACCTCGCCACTTTCGTGTACCCCTACGCCTATTCCGTGTGTTTTTTTTTTGCAACTGTTATTTATCCTGATCACCCTTACACTTTGTATGTGTATGTCGTCTACCTATACTACTCATCTGATGTCTAATAGTAGTTCCACCTATCATAACACTCCCCATGAGCCTGTATAGGTTATTTATCATCTGTCTCTACAGTACATCTACGTTTTCCTTTGAAACCCAAAGAGCTCCACCTCTGGATGAGAACCTACAGCCTCTCGAATCTAGGATACCTAAAGAAATCAATTTTTTTCTTAGATTCGGCACATGTCTAACATCAGTCAAGGTCAAAACAATCCCATCAAATCTGTAAAATCGCATTGTCCCTATACCGACAACTCTGTCCACTGCATTGTTAGCCATCTTAACAGTACCCCCATTGTATGACAGATACGTATCAAAATACTCTCTAATTGCACACATGTGAAACAAACATCCAGAATTTAATATCTAATCAAATTTTTTCGTACCTTAAGTAACTGTGAGCACATCCGATTCTTCATAATCGTAGTCTTTGATGATTATTCTTTTCTTTTGTCCGCCTTGTACTTCGGACAATTCCTCTTTAGATAACTTTTCTTGTCACAATAGTAGCACGTCATTTTGTAACATCTCGACTTGAAATGACCTTTCTTCTTGGACCCCTTATGCCTCACTATTATCTTGCCTCTGACTTCCCCACTGCCTTATGCAATTATGATGCCCTCTCCTTGTGATCTGTCATTCTCCATTTTTTTCAACATCTCATGAGATATAAGAGCAGTAATAACATCATTTAAACTGAGGGTATCTTTTTCAAATATCAGTGTAGTCCTCAGATACTCATATTATGAAGGTAAAAAAAATCAACAGGAGAATTGATTTATCCTCGCCTTCGATCTTTGTGCCGATAGAATCTAAATTCGTCAACATCCTGTTGAACTTGTCCAAATACTCCATAAAGTTCACTTCCTCTATTATGTAAAATGTATATAACTATTTTTTTAAAGGCAATCGATTTATCAATGTTTTGGACTTGTACCTGTTCTCCAATTTAACCCAAAATTTTGCCAGATCGCTTTCATTGATGACTTCTCGAATAGTGCTATTCTCGAGATACAATTGGATCGTACTATTCGCCAAGTTTCACATCTCTCTTTTTACTCTACATCCTTTATGATTTTTTATTTTTCTTATTTCTTCCTGAAAGCCTTGATCAGTTCTTTGCACGTCACTATATTCTTTATATTTTGCTGCCATATGGTGAAATCGTTGTGACCGTTAAAAGATTCAATCAAGAAATCCTAACCTTTTATAGCCATTAGCTTTGTGTCTAACAATCTCTAATAATTTGAATTCGTCGTAATACCAAATATGTGTAAATTTTATCGCACGTAGTCCAAAACAAAATTGATTGTACCTGATTGCTCCTGATTGTACTTGATCACACCCGATCAGTTTTAATCTATATCAATCTGTCAAATTCCATTAAACAATGCAGAAATTTGATGGTCTCAATAAATTCACAGTGCTAAAAAATATTTATGTGACACTTTTTTTGTTAATTATTTTGTTATTTATTCAAGCTAATATAACAAAATAATTTTAAGTTGTCAATTTGAAAACTATTGTTGCATGCCGTTCCATCAAAGTCCCAAACCCAATTCAGCGAACTACTGCTGTCAATATATATCACTTTAAATGAATATCACTTTATTATCAATTTCCGTGCAATACAAATCCTAGCCTTTTGTTGATTGAACCTGGTGCTTCTGTTTTGAAAAAGTAAAACGCCGCCGTTGCCTTCACTCAAAAATCATGCCTTAATCAATATCCTCTGTAGCAATTAAGAGGCTTTGCACAGAGCAGCACCCGCGCAACACCAGCTCCGCACCAGCCACTCAACCTTCTTTTTTTTTTTTTTAGTGTGTGTAAATTAAATAATTGTTTATTTATACTATACGAAATTAAAAATCATACATTATTTTGATCATTCATCACGATTTCAAATCTTCAATCATCGACTCTAATATTACTTGTTGGATTTAAACATCGATGCCCAAACACAAGCGAAAGAAAAAAGCAAGAGAAAAAATATTATTATAAATATATTTTATTACGTCGAATGTAAAATGAGTACAATACTGTCTCATTCTCTCTACCAGCTAGTCTCACAATTTTTTGTCTTATCTCTTTTTAACCATAAAGCTCCACTAGTGTCCTACTTATAGAGACACATGTGAAAATCCTAAAACCTACGAGCCAATATTATTATAATTATATACATAATAAATTTTTAGTAAGCTTTTAATCTCACTCCAACCCAATTACATATAGTTCAAAAATAATATAATAAATACGGGCCCAATAAAATATAAGGCACTTAGCCCAACAAGCATATATTAGGTTTCGTTTGGGATGTCTTTTTTTTTTTTGTTTTGATAAAAAAATCGAAAGATAAAAAATGTGAATTATTTGGAATTAATAATGTGACTTTTGGACTTTTGGCCTTTTATTCTTAAGCTTGCTCCTTATAACTTTTTGATTTTTTGCTTTTTGAGAAGAGAATTTACTTTTTTGGGGGGTTATTATTCTTTTTTTGCACAATGACTTTTAATTAATTTGTTTGGGACTTAAATATCCATTTTTCAAAAAACAATAATAGGAAAAAACCTAATAAACTTTCGTTAAACCAAACGAACAACTTAAAAGTGTGCTTTAAGAAGAAAAATACAAAACATAGGGAAGCCAAACGGGACGTTAAACTAGACAAGGAGCAATATTTTATGTACATTTTATTCCTATAAACTCTATAAAGAAAAAAAAAAAACTATTCATACATAATTTGATACAAAAATCCTTGCGCAATGGTCTTGCAAATGATGTTTTTATCAGGGAAATTCTATTTTGTTGGCTATTTTAAATTTAGTTTTAGTTATGACAATTCTAAAATTTACTCATTATTATTTTAGGTTCGGTGTATACTCATAACTAGTTATAGTGTGCACCAAGTTGGTTGTTTTTAGTTGTGAATTTTAATTATTTTAATGTTAGTTTTGATTATGACAGCTTTAGAGTCAATTTTATAATTATTTTAATTTTAAAAAATTTAGTTATTTTAATATTAATTTTAATTATATAAATTTAAATTTAATTACAAAGTACATCCCGAACAATGGGTGCACATTGTAGTCCAACCCATTATATAATTACAAATCAACCATAGTGTGAGAGGCATTAAATAATTTTGATATTCTTTATCTTGATCTCCTTATCCTATTAGTTTTTTTTTCTTTTATTTTAATTTGTGTGTTATTTATATTTTATTTTATTTTATTGCGTAATTTTTCTCCTTCTGTCATATTTATGTTCTCTACCACTCTATTTTTTTGGAATATCTTTTTAATATATGCATCTATATATCATATTTGTCAAAAGTAGATCGACACTAGTAATGCAAAATTAAGGATAGACGCCCACCCCAATTAAGCGTTTAATAACTCTTTTTGTGAGAGTTTAATGGAGACTACGATTTCACTCAAATTGATTTTGGAAAAATAGACGGCGATATGCAATTTATGGTGATCAATTTTTTATCCTTATTTATCAAACATTTTTTTAGTACGTTTTAATAATGTATCTCTATGTGGAGGTTTGCATTTCTCCTTGCGAGAGGAAATTTGGTTTCTCCCTGCACCAATGGAAGTTTTTTTTCTCGGCGTGGAGATTTTTTTCTCTTTTTTTTAGAATATATCTTGTTATATATTTACTTAACCCTTATTGATCGACTTTATATCGAATTTACAATGCATTTAGATCACATGGCCTTTAAATTTCTGATAAAAAAAAGATAGCTTAAGTTTACAACTTTAACAATTAATTTTTATTTAAAGTCATAATTATATTATTTTTTATTATAATCTATAAATTTATAATTTAAGTTCCGTACCCCAAACACCCTCAATGTAGAATTACTCTTGTTATGATTGTAGGTGTTAGAGAAATGCAATTTGAATAGGCATTGTTTGGGGTATACCTTCCATTAATTTGTTTTGGTTCCTAGCGAATATGTCAATGGCCCTGAATCACTGACTCCCTTGGATGCTTGGTTAGCAAGGTAGTGTTCAAGTTTTCTAATTACTATTACTTTCAGATTAATATTTGTCAACAGGAATTGTAAAGGTGGGGTCAGCTGGAGAAATTATTCTATAAATAAGAATATTAGGTTAGTATATTAATATAAGGATGTTTAATTAATATATATTTGTCATGCACTACTTTTATATAAGATCACTTTGACGTGTAATAACTGTTGGCTCTCCCATTATAAAATCATTTTATATTCTAAATTTACAAATACACGGCACCGGTCTATATATTAGTTAAATACACACTATACCAATATACTAACATCATATTGGGCCTATTTGGGTAAATTTACTTATTAGCTTATTGGTTTGTTTTAGTTATAAACTTGCTTATTTAGTTTATTGGCTTATTTTTGCTTATTTTTATTTTTTCTGAATTTTTTTTATATTTTAATAAAAAAAAATTTAATTTTTCAGCTTGTCTTAATAAAAAGAGTCTAAAAAGTATAATAATTTGACTAAATAATAAAAAAAATCACTAAAAATAAAAAACCAACTTAATCAAATAAACTAATTTACTTATACCGGACCATTTTCCATCCGCTAAATAACTACTAGGTCAGCTTCCATCGTTAAAAAGTCTTCAAACCCAATAATTTGAGTCAAAAGCACTGAATAATTCTCATTTGAATGCCAAAAATAGAAAGAAATGATTACTAACAAACAAATTACTTTCTTTCTCCCCAAGATATACCAATTTTTATCTCGAGAAAGGAGGAGATATGTTAGGTTTGGTTTTTAAAAAGTTAAGCTGTTTTTTTTTCTAAAAAAAAAAATAGAAGATAAAAAAAGGTGAATTAATTATTTGGAATCAAGAATTTGGGTTTTTAATATTATTTAAAATGCATTTTTAATTTATTTTATTTCAATTGGTCAAAATGTCACGGCCTTCAAATTTTTATTTTTAGAGTAATACTATGATGATCATATTTGGTTACCACGTTTGAGTACTATGTGATGTGACATTTTATGTATGATACTTATATCATGTTAGGGACTTATCATTTATTTCTAAACACCGCACGTAAGATATCATATCATGTGATATTCAAATGTGATCACTAAAACATGATCACCATATGATTATTGCTATTTTTAAGCTAGTTTATTATTCCTTTTGATTTTTTGCTTTTGGAGATGGAGATTTTACTCAGTGTTGAGAGTATTATTGTTTTCTTGCGCAATGGCTTTTTAAGTTTTTTTTTTTAAATGTAAATATGAAATTTTTTTTTTGAAAATAATGAAAAACGCCAATAAAACTTTTTTTTTGGTAATACCAAAAAAAAAAAACTTTAAAGCGTGCTGTGAAAGAAAACATAAAAAATAGAGAAGCCAAACGAGACGTTAAACTAGACAAGGAGCATTAATTTTGAGATTCAATGTGAATTAATGTAAGTCGGCAACGTCAATTTGCATGAACTTTGTGTATATATAGATTTTTTTTTTATCAGTGTATATATAGAATTAAATGGGTCAAAAGGAAAGAATTAAGAAGGGAGCAGCTTCGTGATTCCTATTAAATTAAGAAGGTCGGTAGAGTTAGTTGTATTGCTGATAGATAGCGAGTTCATAGAATTAATTTTGAGAAGGATATTTAGAATTATTGGGATTTAATTATTAATTTTCAAATGCAAAGAAAGCATATTTATGTACACATCAAAGAAAAAAATTATACAAAAATTTACGTGGTTCGACACAACTTGAATATATCTACGAGTGAGAAAGATAATCTATTATAACCGTATAATGTACAATTATGCGACCAAAAATACCCCAAAATTCAACACCCACAACTCCAGCTTTGAAAGAAACTTCGTTTCTCCGTTCAACTCACCCCGATGCCTACAGTATTTTTCTGTCTCTCTCTACATCTCTACCTCTTTGATTTAATTTTACGCACACCTACTAGAATTATAAGGGTCATATTATAATCAACTCTTAAAACCCTAACTACCATATAATTAAGAAATTCTAAAACTCTAGCCGCCATATAATTATAATATATGAATTCGCATAATATAAGATATACACCCAATAAAAATTAAATATACCGAGTAATTAAAGAGTAGTAATTCTTACGCGTCTTGAGTCTTATAACTTTTCAATTTAATAGTGAAAATAATTAGTAGATTAGTCCGTGATTTTAATCCCATAAGATTTTTTTATAGAATTTTTGCGTAAATTTTGTTTCCTCTTATTATTATTATTTCTTGTGGTTTGATTGGATTTTCTTTGAAAAATTAGGCGTGTTCATCCCCTGCTAGATAGGCGTAGTCAGTTACTAACTCTATTTTTTCAATATACATTTTGATTGGAAGCATTACTCTAGTCATAAATTGTAGCTGTCAGAAAAATGCAATTTGAATTGGCATTCCTTGTTTTGAATTATTGCTTATTTATTTATTTGAAGTTGTTTATTAATTTTATTTTTAGAGAATTTTTTTATTATTTTGTTAAACTATTGTAGTTTTATATTCTTCTTATCGAAACGAATTAAAAAAGTAATTTTTTATATTCAAAATATTAAACAAATTTTAAAAAATAAATATAAGTCAATAAACTAAATTTTATATTGTTTATTTTCGTTTTTAGTGAATTTTTTTTATCTTTTGATTAAATTTTTTTACTTTTTAAATTTATCTCACTGAGATGATTCGAAAGAATAAAAAAAATTTAATCAAAAAACTTAAAAAATTAAAAAAACGAAAAAAAAAATTGTTGACATTTTGCCTAAAAAATTTAGTATAATCTTTGTCAACCGGTAATGATAACAAGACCGATGCTGGTATTGAAGAAGTGGGGTCAGTTGACTATTTAATAAAAGAGTTAATATTTGTGATGATTGGGATTACTAAAATCAATGGCGTAAGTAAGAAATTTTATTTAGTTGTGTTATTTAATAAATTATAATTATGTTAAATTTGTAAATTTTTATTATTTTTCAAAATTAATTTTAACAAAATATACTATAATATGATAAATTTCAACAACTTCAAAAAAAATATTTATACTTGTTAATTACATAAAAATACAAAGTTCGATATTGTTAATATTATTTGTTTAACTTTTTGTTAGGTAAAAAATATATCACAACTAATATAAATTTTTAACAACTTGTAATTTTTTAAAATATTGACCCCATCTTGTAATATTTTTAATATTTTACTAGTATTAATATTTTAAATATTCCAAAATTTACATAAATTTATATTAAAAAAATTCTTTAAAAAAATTGAGTGAATTCAATTGAACCACTCAATACCATGTAGCTACACCCATAACCGAAACTAATTACTTATACATTATATATAATTTATAAAATAATACTTTTAACTTATAGCATAAGTTATGATTGTCTAAAAAATATACTAGTTTGTAACTAAAATTAGTCATTTATTGAAAATAAATAATTATACGTAACTTATAATAAAAGTTATGAGTGTTTTAAAAAATAATAATTTATTACTAAAATTAGTAATAAAAAATTAAAAACTACCACAAGAAGCAATTCCAACCACCTATGATATAATTTTTAATTTTTATTATGATATAGTTAATTTTCCAATTGGTCAATGTTTCGATCCCATTAATAAAGTCTTTAATCCCCCAATCATGAGTCAAAAGCACAAAATAATTGTCTCCTAGTTAATAGTCCAAAATCAAAAGTTTGACTATGACATCAGTAGATTTAAGCTCTATTGACGACTAGTTTTAAAAAAAAATTATTTATTTTTTGTGATTTTAGTGAAAGAAAATTAAATTTGATTTAAATTAAATTATTTGGTAACTTAACATTTAAGTTAGCTTTTTAAAAATTAGTTATTTTAATAAAAGCTAGTATTTTTACTTTTTATTCAATAATTTTGTCATTCTAATTATTTGATATTGATAAATAAATATTTCATGACACACTTTTTAACTTACTGGACACGTGGCAATTAAATGCAAAACCTACTTTTAAAGGCTAGGGCAACACCCAATACTCCATATAAAAAGGTTAGAGAAATGGAGGCACCAAGTAATTTCATTCTTTCCTAAAATCTCTTTGAAAATTCTAATTTCAGGATTTTAGATTATTTGGCTTAATAGTCGGGGGGGTCTTTGGTCGTCACCACAGTTGTGTCATCAAAGATTAACTCTTTATTTATAGGTCAGCTGAAGAGATCGGGATTATACAAGAATTGGGCATCATCAGATATTAACAATTATATGCAGTTGGTAGTAGTAATAAATAAGTTATGAATATAGAGTATTATTGTATTTTAAAAACGATTAGAGTTTAAATAAAATATTCTAGAAGTTTAGTGTTTTGATTAATTTTTTGGCTTTTAAACATTTTTGCCAAATAGACTATATTAACTTTTTTTCGTTTTTAACTAAGAACCCAAAAAACTAAAGTAACCAAACGGTCCCACAGTACCTATGCCTTTTGGTTTTTTACTTATTAGTGAAGAAATTTAATTTAGTTTATCGTTTTGTTGAAAATAAATTATTAGTTATTCTGTAGTGTAAAATTGTAAATATTTTTTCACGTAGAATAATTGGAATTTATGTTTTCGAATGAACTCATCTATAGGATTTTTTAGAATTGCCTTCTGGAAAAAAAAATCCTCAGATTTATCCAATGAATGGATAAGCAATGGGTCCATACTTTTACTGTAAAACAACAAGATTTTTCCTATTATTATTATTATTATTATTATTATTATTATCTTTACCCGTATAATTAATTTCTGCTTAAAATCGTGCCTGTTTGGAATAATTTTTAAATTTGATTTTTAAGAAGTTTATCTTTTTTTAAAAGTTGGAATAAAAAAAAATAAAAGTATTTGAAATAATTTAAAAAGTAGATTTTAGAATAAAAAAAAAAAAAAAAGAAAAAGAAAAAAATTTTAATTTTTTTTATGTTGTCTTAAAAATTATGCAAACTTATTATACCAAGCAAATAAACTTAAAAGCTAAGACTTCTTTTTAAAAAAAACACTAACTTTGTTATGATCCCAAAAGGAGCCTACACCTCAACTGCAATGAACAATAAAAAATCAACACACGCTCAAGAGCAACGAGTGATGATCTAGCAGATCATGCAAATAATAAGTTATGATTTTAACAATTATATATAGTTAGTAGTCGTAGTAAATAAATTATGAATAAGAGGTATTATTATATTTTAAAAGTGGTGAAACTTTAAATAGAATATCCTATGAGTTTGTGTTTTGATTTAACTTTTTAGCTTTTTAGCTTTTTAGCTTTTTTTTATCAAATCGGTAATTTTAGTTTTATTGTGTTTTTTAATTAAAAAGCCAAAAAAACTAAGTTGCCAATCAGGGCCTAAATTGATTTTTTTATTTTCTAAAATGACGGTTTTATTTTTGTTGGCATGCTCTTATTGAATTAAATCAGATTTTCTCTCTCCATGATGGCTAATTAAAATCACTTTTAACCAAACAATTATTTATTTATTTATTTAACTTAAATTTAAAAAATAAAATTAAAATTAAAAAATCTAACTGTAAACCAAGTCGCAAACAAAGTCCTAATGACAAAGAACTCAAATCATTAGCTATGTAGATATTGAGATGAGGCATTGACTAATAGTAGCTTTATATATAGTGTATTGACCAAGGTTGGCCCTTTAGTGACATTTGACCGGCAACAATGTGAACTTACATACAAATCATCGCCAATTAAGACGACAGAATTTCTACCAGCACAAGAACGGCAATTGTCCTTGTTTGGAATGTTAAAAAATAATTGACTTTTATGAAGTTTAATTTGTTTTTTAAAAGGATGGTGAGATTGCTTGGAATAATTTATTAGGGCAGTTTTTTTTTTAATTGAAATATCTAAATTGTCTATATTTTTTTTGCTTTTAAGATAATAGTTTTGGGGGCATTGGCATGATTTTTTAATTAATGGTATTATAGCCATTTTATTTTATTTTTAAAAAGTTAGAGTGTTTAGAATGTGTATAGTTATTTTTTTTAGAAGATTAAGAAAATAATTAATGAATTGTTTAGAGATATCAAACATTATAATTTAAAATTTTATTTTATAAAAAATAATTTTTTAGAAATGACAAACAGAATATAAGAAAAAATTGCTTTGGTAATTAAGAATCCCATTAGGAGACAGTTTAGCAGTTAGCTAGATATATTTATTTTAGCATCTGTTTGGCCTAGTTTTTTTTTTAAAGATTTTTTTGCTCAAAAACATCTTTAAAAACTCACTTGTTTGACATTCCATTATAATTAATTGGCTTTTTACATCTTTTACATCTACTTTTTTACAAGAAAAAAATTAAAAAGGCAAAAAGCTTAAAAAAAATACTAGGCCAAACACACCCTAAGTTTCACATTTCATTGAATACTGTACTGTCTTTGTCTATACTGTCAAGATCGTACACTAAAAATCATGTCTTTTATTATTTTTAGTATTTGATTTTATTCATTAATAAAATTATTTTTTCATTTTATGATAATCTTAATGAGCAATGTATGCGGTTTTATTATTTATTTAATATTATAAGTAGGTGTTTTTTATTCTGCACATTATTTAATCTGGTGTGTAGAGTTCGGCTTACACACAAAAGACCAGATTGTTGGTTCTTGCAGAATATAAATTTTTAGTTCACGGTTTAGATGTAATTGGACACACTATCAGTATGGCTGTAGCGCAGAGTTTTAATAGATCTGTCTTGGTTACAAGGAACAGAAAATAGCGTCGCCTATTGTTCCGACTCGCTGTACTAGTACACTTCGTACGTATTGAACAGGATCACGTTGGGTAATAAATTTTATATTAACTGTATAAATTAATTCACACCCCATAGTTATTATGAGTGCTTATGATCTTAATCCTGAAATAATTAATTATTTACGTATATTTAATATTCGTTATTTTGATTCATTAAATGGTGCAATCTTTTACGGGTCTATAATCCTAGTGAATTGAATAACAATATCAATTATATGGTGAATATTGATTATTAACGGAATTCACATCCTGAAAGATCAGGATGACGATTCCCTCTAAAGAAAACTTATAAGTTTTGACTGAGTCAAATCCTGTAAATAAATTTTCATAATTACATTAGGATCCCAAGTTATCTTTACTCTACAGGTCCCTACTGTACCCCTATATATTTGCAGTTATGTAAACTCTAACCCATAATTAATCTCAATAGTTAGGGTTTTCACGAATCATACAGTTAGCTAGTCAGGGTTTTGAAGAACATGACGATCGTAACCCACACTACGTCGTGCCTCTTACATTCGGGAATATAGTAGAATACTTGAATTTAAAGTTTCAACTTGAAATCTACAACTGCGAAAGCTTCTAAACTAAAAGTTATTGTAACAATCGAAATCAATCCTACTAGATTTCGTAAGGTATAACTTTAATCTAACTTTGGAAGTATATATCGAATTTTATTTTGATCGTTTGACATCAAAAAATTTTAATCTGGAGCCAATTTTGACATTTGCCTATTCGGATGTTTTTTTACTAAAATCATAGCATAATCTTAGAATTTTTGACAGTTTCCCCCAACAATTGGTATCAGAGCCGTCTTTGATTATGTATAATTTTAATCATGGGTTCGGGTTAATTTAGATTGTCCTAACTTGGTTTTGCAAGTAATCTAATTCTGGCTTTTAATGATTATTATTTATTTTGCATATTGGATTATATGGTTTGAATGCTGATTATTAAATTATTATTATTTTCTTTTAACCATGAAGGTTGATTGTGGTAAATTAGTTGTGAACTTTTCGAAAGCATATGATCAATGTTAAAATAAATAATTCTTTTTCAATTTTAATTTTCTTTAAAAGTTTCTATGTAATCAAAGAACAAAAAAAAAAAAAGAAGGGATGATAAACTACGGCACTTGCGGAAGGACTAACAACATGTGGGATATTCATGGAGGTTTGGAATGTTCATGAATTTGAAATGCATTTGGTGAAGCCACAAGGATTTTCTCAAGTGGGAATTATGATTCAAAGTTAGTGCCAAGTTATTAGTAATTCATGGATCATGGAATGCTTATTATCAAGAATGAAGTCAAAGTGGTTGCCACGTTTTCATGTATTGTGAATTATGGAGACTTTGCTAATTAGATGGGTCTTGTGCAACGTGGTTCATTATGGATGGAGCCAAGATTCCATCATGATTTGATCTTATCATCATGAATCTTTGAAATTAATATCATTCATTACACTGTGATATGTACATGTATCCACACAATAATGAATCCGAAAGCAAGCAAGAATAAAGCAGCACATGAGGCCATTTCGTAAACAACATTAAGCAACGGAAAAAACTTAATTTAGTGCAGTGCCGTTCGCGTGACGGTGCGGTGCGGTGGGGCGGTGGTGGTGTTTGGCTGGGTGGCGATGGTAACAGTATTTTTCAATGGGACTGTGATTTGCTGTAGTTGAGTTGTACAAAATTTTCGATTGGCTGCAAAGTTTTAAAAGAATCAGAATACTAGAATTTTAATTCTGACAAGATTGTAAATTTTTTGGATGAACGGAAACTCTTTAACTAAAGAGTTTTAGATATACCATAAAAATTGGAATTTAGTGCATTTATTTATTTATTTATTTATATATTTAAATGCATGAATACTTTTCTTTCGATTTATTTATTCTGTTATGTTTTAATTAATTTTGGTTAAATCAAAATTATTTTTTTTTGTAATGGAAAAATAAAATAATTTTTTTAATTAAAATTAATTTTTTTTAATAAAAAAAATAGAATTTTATTTTGGTACATTAAAACACGTTTAAAATGATTTTTTTCAAATCAAATATTTTAGAAAAACGTGACGGTTAATTTTAAAATTTTTGAATTAGTTAAAATAAGTTTAATTTTAATAAATTATTTTTTTTCGAAATATGTGTAATGAAAAAATAAAATTAAATTCGTGATTTTTATTTAAAATTAATTTTTTTAAATAAATAAAATTTGAGAACTTTATTTGTTACATATAAAACACGTAAAAATGGTTTAAAAATCAAAATTTTTGCAACATATGATTTTCAAAAATTATAAATTTATTTTAATTAAACATATTTTGTAAACCCTCAAATTTTTTAAAAAACTAAGTGGGTGGAGAAATTTATTCACAGATAAATTTCGCGGTCTCCGTCACTAGTTCGTAGGTGATTTAATTAATTTTGTGTGTTGGCATTAGGGCATTCTTCCCCATCGAACGGAATTAATTACGGAATCAACGGTACGGACCTCCTTTATGAATAATTTTGGGTAATTGTTAGTGTTAATCACTTTTTCATCTAAATGGTTCATTGCGAAATGATTGATTCAGGATTAAATTATAGTTTACACTTAATTGTGAATAATAGTATTATCTCCATCTGAGTCACTACTATTATTTATTGAACTGAAATTACGTTAGCTATTTAATTTTACTTGGTAAGGTCTATTACCTAAATAGTAAAATTAATATAAATTGACTTATTTGGACAAATGATGAATAGCAGACGTACTTCCCATCGAAGCATGCAGTTCGCGGTGTACCAAACTGTTGGTAAATGTTTTTTAAAATGGTAGAGTGAACTAATTTTAAAATAAAATTTAAAAATTTTCTTATCATAATTAATAATTTTTAATTATGTGATTCTTTGAATAAAATAGTTTTTAATCCACTCGCAGTTATACTTAAAGAAGCAAACTTATGAGTCCTAATTATGTTGACTAGAAAAGAAATCTGAATATTGTTTTAACTGCCGAGGGTGTTCTAAGGAAGCTAAGAAATGTGTTTGTTTCTAAAAAATATTCTTTCTCTAAACCGAAAGGCATGAAGAAAAAAAAGATTGAGAACCAAGGTGACACAATTTTCAAGGTAGTTAGTAAGTCACAGACTGGCGTGAAGAAGCAAAAGACAAATATTTTCACTCAACCAGACACGACACGGGAATAAGTAATATCCAATTTATCTTAGCAAGCAGAACAACAAATGTAATTTTTGTTCACTAGTTATCGAAACATGTTTAGCGGTGTTATCTATTAGCACCTGGTGTGTAGATATATGATCCACTAATCATGTCTGCAATTTATTGCAGTGTTCCAAAAAATTCGACAACTAAGTGATATTTACCTATACATGGGCAATAATACAAGGGTGGCAGCAGTTGCAGTGAGAGATGTCACTCTTAGTTTTAGTAGAAATCGAGTTTTCATATTAAGAGATTGTCTTTATATACTTTCAATTAAAATAAATTTAGTTTCTGTTTCTAGATTGGTTAAAGACGGATATTTGATTTATTTTAATGACTTGGCGATTATTAAGGATAATAAACAGATTATTTGTTTTGATACATTAGTGGATAATTTTTATGTAATTACTCATATCTCTTTTACACTGTAACTGAATGAATTGAATAATACATCAAATTCACCATTTAAGAGAAATGAACCTTCTTTAATGAGCCAAACGTATCTTTGGCACTTACGCCTAAGCCATATTAATCTAAAAGGATAAATAGACTGATTGAAAATAAACATTTGAGTTTATTGAAAGTTGAGGTACTTCCAGTCTGTGAATCCTGCTTTGAAGATAAAATGACTAGGAAGCCATTTTCGGCTAAAGCTTATAGAGTTAAAGAACCGTTGAAACTGATTCACTAAGACTTGTGTATTTTGTCACTTTTATTGATAATTACTCAAGGTATGGATACATTTATTTGATACACTGTAAATCTGAATGTTTTGAGCAACTTATGATAAGCAATGCCACGGAAGATATGGAGAATACCGAATAATTCTTTTAGTGTATGTTTGGGATGTTTAAAAAGTTTGGCTTTTAAGATACTTAGCTGTTTAAGAAAAAAAAAAAGAGAAATAAAAAAAAGTTAAATTGTTTGGAAAAAATTTTGTAACAACTTTTTTGTTTTTTTGCTTTTTATTAAAAGGTGATTTGGCCTCGAGTCCTACTTGTAGGAGTTTCTTATAGTTAAATTTTGTTTTATTTTTTTTATTCCTAGAAGTCTTAATCGAGTTAAAAATCCCAAAATGCCTCATTTTGTCATTTGATTTTCATGTTGCGCTATCCAAACAAACTATAACGGCTCATTGATTTTCTCGTAGTACATAAAATCCAATATCGAATTGAATGTACCATTGCGGACATGAAGCGAAAAAATTACAAAATAAGATAAGAATATGTGTTGATTTAGAATATACAAATTTTTCGTTGATTGATTTGGGTGAAAAATTGGAGTCGAGATAGCCATTTGACAAAAATAAAAATCAAGAGTAAATTTTTTAAAACACTATATTCTAAGGTGTAAAACTCTTTTGTTTGACTGAAAATTCAAAATTAAATGATAAGAACATGTATTGAATAATGTTCTTAATGTATTAATTTTTCTTTAAAATCAGAATTTGTAGTCAAATGAAAAAATGAGACAAGATGTATTCAAAATGAGTCTAATATGGAATGATTTAAAATGAAAACATATATTCAAATGATAAAATGAGTCATAAATGAAAAAATGTATCTAACAAATAGGTCAGGTATAATTTAACTATAAATAAGAATATGTATTGAATAATATTCTCATGGACTGTTTTGAAATGAGATCATGTATTCAAATGATAAATGAATCTAATAAGAGTCATATTTAAAATAAAAACATATATTCAAATGATAAAATGAGTAATAAATGTCCTGATAAAATATTTCAAATGATAAAATGAGTCATAAATGAAAAATGTATCTAAAAAAAGGTTTATGAAGTTTATGTATGGGTTGGTTTAAAATGAAAACATGTATTTTACTTTAAAATAAGTTATAAATAGAAAACACATAATATCTTGTTGCGAAATCTCACCCCGATTGGATACTCATGATTTCCTTGATTCATTTTTCATGTTTTAGAATATCTATAGCATCCTTAAAATGGAATTATGTTCAAAATAGAATTTTTACAATCTATAAAATGAAATTCACTTACCTAATGGAATTATGCTCAAAATAAAATTTTCACAATCCAAAATCAATTCCCAAAGATCCGCAATAGTTTTTTGAAAATAAAATTCATTTGTTTAACATATGGAACTGAAGCTACGCATAAACATATATTTATTTCTTTTAATTTGGTCTTTAAATAAGAGCATAACAGTCTAAAATATTTAATATATTTAAAAATAAAATCTTGTGAAATTGTCAACTTGTCAAAGAGATTTAACTGAAAATAAGTAGTAAATATAGAACCCCCGACTAATTAACTCTTTGCAATGTCTAAAATGTCCTTATTTTTAATTTTTAAGTTATTGTCTTTGGGATATTGACACGACTTTTTTTTTATTTTTGTGAGTAAGGTTAACTTTTTATGTAAGAATATTATAGTAATTTTATTTGAAAAAAGTTAGTGTGTTTGGGATATGTATTATCTTTTTTTCTTAGATTAAGAGATGAAAAAAAAATTTTAATTTTTTTAAAAGTCAAACAGTGCATCTTAAAAATCAATTTTTTTGCAAAAATAATTAACTTAAAAGTTAGCCTAAACATGCCCCTAGAAGAAACAATAAATGGTGATCCATCTTTGCTAGCTAAGTGAGATACAAAGATACATACAATGGTGTGGGTGTTTAGCAATATTGTTGAAATTAATAGTTTATAAATCGTAATTTGTAGTAGAAATTGTATATATTAAGTAAATATATTACCTTATAGCAGAAATTGTGAGTGTTTAATAAATATATTACCTTCTAGCTGAAATTGAAAAAAAAATAAAAATAACATGTAGCAAAAATTGTGAGTATTTAAAAAATTTATAATTTATTATTAAAATCAATAGCAAAAAGTTAAAAGTTAACCCAAAAAACTTTGGGAAAATATAAAAACTTTTCGATACTTTACATCGAGACGAGATGAAAAAATAAAAAAAACTTGATCAAAATATAAAAAATAAAAAACAACATATATAAGACAAAATAAACTAATAAATCAAATTTTATGTTATTATTTTTTTATTTTTAGTAAAAAAGTCATTTTTTAATCACAAATTTTATTTTTCCATTTTCCCACATCGAGATGATCTAAAAAGTAAAAAAATTAAAAATCCAAACAAAATAATAAAAATAAACAAAAAGATTTCAAAATTTAATCTCAAACAAATCCAATATATATATATATATATATATATATATATGCCCCACCATATATATATATATATATGCCCCACCATAAATAAATCGGATCAAATTTAACATCACACGCTCCGGACCATCGAATAATTCCCCAACCCCCCCTCCCTCCAGAGGGAGAATTGAACATAAAAACGAATTATGAGTGACAGTAAGGCTCCGATCGTTTCCGACGTAAAATTTTTTTTGATAAAATATTTTATTTATTTTGTATTATTTAATTAAAAAATAAGTAAAATAATTTTTAAAGTAAATATTTTATCTCATAAGATAAAATTATAATTTTTTTAAATAAGTTGGTATGATGTTTTTTATTTTTTTTAAAAGACGTGTCTTAAGTGCGACTTTTTTTTATAAATTTTTTGTGTCAATTTTTAAAATAAAGACACATAAACTAACGAGGGATGACTACTATGTGGGATAATTTTTTTAAAGCTTTTTATGTGTCTTTTTTTTTCTTAGTAAAACTTTTTTAAGTTAGCTCAAATAATAATATTTTTTTAAATTTTTCTCGTTATAAAAATCAAATAAATGACCAAAAAGTTTTAAGAGGAACATATAAGATGAAAAAAGCATGAAAAATTTACTTTTAAGACTTTTTTTTAAGATTTTGTTTTGTCTTTATTGATTTTTTTTTAACGTTAGATCAGATAATAATATTATTTTTTAAAAAATTTGTTACAAGAAATCAAAAAAAAGATGATCAAACAATAGAAAAAGTTCATACAGTGAACTTTTTTCAATTCAAACGGCTATACGTACTTTTAAATTTATTTTATCATGATAAATTAAAAAAATAAAAAATTTAGGCAAATAAAAAATTTCAAAAAATGAGAAAATCACAAAAAAGTCATAGGAAAAGCTATCCCAAACAGTAATAAAGCTTTAAGAGGCATTAGATTAGATCCAGATGTTTTTTATAATTTTGTTGTGAAAAATATCTTATTTTTTAGTGTTTAGTTGACACATAAAAAATATTTTTAAAATAAAATATTTTATTGTTAGATTGAAACAAGATATTTTTCACAACAAATATATGAAAAATATTTGAATTTAGTCTGATGCTTTCTAGAGTTTCGCTACGTTTGGGACTTTTCCTGTGATTTTTCTTTCATCTTTTTTGATTTTTTATTTTTTCGATTCATCATAATTAAATAAATCTAAAATTATAACCATTTTGGTTATGGTTGAAAAAAATTTACTAAATACAAAAATAACCCTTAAAACTACTTTTTAAGGCATTTTTTAGTCTTACATGAACGTTGTTTTTTTTTTGTTTTTTTTATATTTTTTTTGATTTCTCGGAGAGAATGTTTAAAAAGTATAATTGTTTAAACTATTATGTAAAAAAAATTCACCGAAGGCCAAAAAAAGCTTTTAAAAGGCCTTAAAGTGATTTTTTAAGGCTTTTTTTTGTTTTGTATGAATTTTTTTTTTATTTTTTAGTTTCTCAGAAAAATCTAAAAAGTATTATTGTTAAAACTAATGTAAAAAGATTTTACTAAAAAAGAAAAAAATTACATAAAATGACCTTAAAAAATGCTATTCCTAATAGTAGTTACCATGGCATATGGTTTATGTGTATTTATTTTACAAATCCATACAAAAAATCTAAAAATCTATGAAGGAAAAATATGTCTCTTGAAAAAATAAAAAATAACTTATTAATTTATTTTTTTAAAAAATAATTACATGTTATGATGTAAATTATTTTACTTAAAAAAATTAGTTTACTTAATTTTTGTTAGTCGAACAGTGAAAAATATGCAAAATATTTTACGTTGAAACGAACAGAGCCTAAAATAATAAAGCAGTCGGCTATATCATTTCTTTATTTCAATTAGGTCTAATTTTAAATAGTAGCTTATTAGGTTATTTTATTTTATTTTATTAATTTTTATTTTTTAATAAAAAAATATTTTTTGAACTATTCTCATAACTGAGAAATTAAAGAAAAAACAAAAGATTAAACAATTAAGAAAAGATAAAGATATGTTAAAAATAAGTTTTTTTATTTTTACTTTTAGTAAATTTCTCTCAATCAGGAAATTTTACTTTTTTACGAGCTCTCATCGAGACGAATAGAGAAATAAAAATAAATTATTAAAAAAGAAAAAAAATAAAAATAAAAATAAATTATCAAAAAATGGAAAAAAAAAATTTTTTTTTAAAAGAGCCAAAAGAAGGAAAAAGCTAAATTCTCTTATGTTATGACAAACTAGGCCTTGAATGAATTTTTTCAAAAGCTGCAAGGAAAGCGATTTTTCTATGGATGGTTTTTCTAATGTAGTGTAAAGGTCAAAAAGCTATAGAAGCTACTGAAATTTATAGGAACAGTTGCCTCTTGTAAGGAATATCATCTTTTGACTTTTGCCAAGATATATATATGCAAAAAATAGACCAACAGGGAGTTTGCACGGAGAAAAAAAAAGGGGGCAGTTTTAGAACCTGTTTTTGTTCTAAAAAGCACCCTTTAGTTGTTTTCATTTTTTATACATAATAGAAAATTTTATTTCATTTTTTCTATTACTTATTAAGGAAAAAAATCAAAAACTACGCGGTTTGGTAATTGTTTATGTTCAATGTTTTTTGTTTTTGTTTTTAAATTTTTTGTAAACTGTAAATAAAAATATGTTTGATAATTATTTTTATTTTTAAAAAAATATGAATATTTTTTAAAATTTACAAAAAAAATTTAAACAGAAAAGTGTATTTTTATTTGTTTTGTAAACAAATATTCTTCCACCACCTCCAACTATCACTTTCAACTACTACCTTCGACCACCACATACAGTCACCAGCTCCGATTACCATCACTACTTCTTACTATCATTAATGACTACTACCTCCAGTCACCAACTTCGATCATTATTTTCAAAATATTTATGTGTCAAATATTTTTTTATTTTCGTTTTATTATAAAAATAGAAAAAATTATATTTTTTATTTATTATAAATAAAAAATAAGAAACTGTAAATCTTACCAAACTAGGCCTATGCCAGTGAATTAATTTCCTAGTGGTATTTTACTTGCAATTCAAGCATAATCATATTTTCAATTTCTTAGAAGTAACTCTTGGCATAACAATAATGGAATTTTTTTTCCTTTTCCTTTACAAAGACATGTCAACAATATGACTGAAATGGTGACCTGATGCCAATATGATAGATACAAAGTTTTAGAAAACGTAAAAACGGCCCAAGGCCAGACGGGGGCTCAAAGCCTACCCGGAGGCTATCACTGTGCGGGCCTGGCTCGGCCAAGTCTCGTACTGTGCATTTTTTGGGCCTGGGTCGCACCCCCCAAGCCCGTGGACCGAGTCAGCCGCGCCCGAGGGCCGCCCGCCACAGGGTCGGCCCTAGGCCCGCCGTTAGGAAAAGGGAGCCTCAGGTGTGGGTTAGGGTTTAGAAAGAAAAAGAGAAACAGCAAACAGGGCACCGCTCCACCCCCTCTCTCGACTCTCGCCGTAGACGTTGCCCCTTCATCGGCACCAACGCACCGGCACCGATGACACCAACGTCAACGCTACCTCCCACCGATGCCGCTCCACCCGCCACCCCTCCCTCTCTCTGTTTTGTCTCTTTCTCATCTCTCTCTATCCATATATATATATATATCACCCTCTGACCACGCCTCCAACCACAAGCCGCCGCAACCACCACCACCGGCCAGCGACGAGCCGACGACGCCACCACCACCAGCGACCCCCCTCACCACCTCTCTCTCTCTCTCTCTC
>JAULJZ010175870.1:0-23404 GCA_032270985.1 Heliamphora pulchella
AAAACGGCGCATGCGTTTTTCATGAAAAACGATAACAATAAACTGATATATTATGATTAAATATACCTTCAAGAAACATGAACAAGTTTCTTCGATGCAGAACAACGATCCGAGACGACCCAATGATCTTCTCACGTATATCCCGACGCACATGACGATCCCGACGAGTGGGCACCGATCCGGATCTTCGTGTTTTTCTCCTTTGGTTTCTCGCTCACACCTCTCTCTCAAAGCAAAAATGAATTCACAATGGAAGAGTGAAGGGGACGGCGGCTAAGGCTAGGGATTAGGTTAGTTTTTTGGCTCCTTGTGATATATTTTAATATATCACTTGAGATATCCTTGGAAATTATATCTCTCTTTCCTAAAACCAAGGAGAAGATATATTTTTTCATAAAACAACCTCCTATCCCATATTAGGGCGGGCCACCTTGGGAGTGATCTCTAAGTGTGCCAAATTTCAATACTGCCCTCCATTATTTAACTTAATCCCTGAATGTTCCTGGCGGAAAAATCGACATTCAAATTAAATTAAATAATTACCGAAACCGATAGAAAAAAAATATCCGTGCGTATAAAGGGCTACGTGAGAGATCACGAGAAAGTATAGGACTCGGGCTAACCGTACGAGAAAACTGGATATCCCTAATTCTATTCCCGAGTTAGATCATTTCTCGCACGAACCAGAACTTATTCCACTAAAGGTCCTGACTGAACTCCCGGCCCTAACTCAAATTATGTCTTGAGTTTCCAATTATCAAATGTACTTAATTCTCCCCATGTTTAAAATATGAATTTTCGATAAATAAATTAGGTTACTGACAACCCAATTTAATTATCCTCTTCTCGTCGTAACCGCACCGCTTAACCTTTTGATATGCCGGATCCGAAGATCCACTGTAAAGATTTGACATAATCAAACCTATAAGCAAAGCACACGAGGGGAAACTCCTCAACCTAAATTCGGACGTGGTTTTCATCAACTGATTATCAATCATCAGACAAACAACGCCAGAACCCAACTCATTGGTATTGTTGATCTCATGGAGGAAATCTCAACTATTGATGACTCAAAGTACTGTACATTATCTGAACACAACCAATCAATCACTTCGAGATTAAGAGCTCGTGCAATGCATGAAAATACGGGATGTGGATCAATTCATATAGTCAGTATAGAATTGATCATCCCGTTGATCCCGCTCAATACACTCCAAGTGTACTAACACATCGAGTTCGAACATCGAATTTTTGAAACCTGAATTCGATCCGTTCAACCTAGCCAAGACCAGCTACTATAACGATATACTATAATCGTACCAATGGAATGTCCGGGTCCATTGCGATTGTGAGCCTACATGTATAATCTGTCAGAACCTTTAACCCGATCTTCTGTGTAGCACGCACCGAGTCAAATACTGGACACAATATACGGACTATGCATTTATATATCACAAACAAAAATATGAAACCATAAATGCAAAATCATCTCAAATTTTTTTCATTAATATGCCAGGGATCTAGAATAAAATACATAAAAGCATGACTTTTTAGTATACATTCCCAACATGCATATTCTGCTTTACAGCTGTATAGTCTATTTCTATTGGGTTTAGGCTCACGAGTGGAATTTCCTTGTCAAAACCATTTTCAGGTGACGCTATGGATGGTGACCATGAGTAGATCTGGTGGTGCCTACGGTGGCAGAAGACTTTTATAGTTTTCTTTTTTGGTATGCCTATTCCTGAAGGAAGGTTTTGTACGCCATACGGCGATATACTGTATACATGTTGGAACTGTATGTCTTTGTTTATGAGAGATACTTTAGTTGAGTACTCCATTGGTTTCAACAGGCAAATTTGAATGTATGGAAACTTATATTTTCATAAAACTGGTGTTTGGTGGATTTTCACGTGACCCTGGATTTTGGAGCATGACAAATAATGCCCAAGTTGACTTTGTGTCAAAGGCAATCCAAGCTTTTACAATAAGATATTCTTGTACTAAGTGTGTGGTTGTTTTTTTTTTTTTTAATTTCTGAGTAGGGAGGGCTGCCCCTATTATGTTATCCATCTTCACCCATGGAATTATAATAATACTTGAATAAGTTATTATCAAATCATCAACCACGTATATTCCTCAAAAAGTTGATGAAATATTATGTGTGCCTTCAAACATATTAATGGTCTATCTGAGTACTGATTTTGTAGAGGTTTTAGATCGATGTTGGAACTGTCAAGGGTTCGAAAAATAATGCTTGCTCATATGTATTCATTTTTTTGTCGATGGCCCAAGCAAAAAATGGAATTTTATCACAAAGTAGTCATTATTCTTTCCATTTCCTTAACCCTATCAAAAACAAAATAAATAACTTTAGTTTCTTTCCATGTTTTTGTTTTCCTTTTTCTTTTGTTTTAATAATCCAAAATCTAAACACGACAAAAAATTCATATGATTGCAGATGTGGATGAAAATTCTTATATTCAATGGCTCATTGATATCTTCAAAATCTTGAAAATTATAGTAAAACTATATAAGGGGTAAATGTCACAACCCAAACCCGGGTCTGTGAGCTAACCCCAAAACTTACCATACATAAACCATATCCATTGGTAACACCCCAAGACATAAGAAAATAGGGTATATAACGTTAAAAGGATTTAATAGAATGAACAAAGCTCTAAAATTACATTCCCAGATTTACCATAAATGTTTGAAGTAACATACATTCAATATTAACTATCACTTTCATTACATCACTTTTCTTAATTTTGTATACAACAAAAACAAAGACAACAAAAGACATTATAGCTCCATCTATTGGCCCTTCCCAAAAGCATCCATAGCTTTGGTGTCACCATGCTCTTCAGAACCTGAAGTTGTCTGACATATATATATGAGCTGAAACTCATAGGATAAAGATTAACTCATATATAATGCATGATTTGTGAGGTGTGATGAGCGTAACCGGAATAAATATGCACGTTTATCCAAGTCATTGCTTTTTAACACACACACCCACGCACACGAGTTTGTCTCCATTTATCCATTTATTTTTCATTCATAAATCATTCATTTTATTGCCCTGGTTATTACAAAACTCTATCACCTCTAATGAACCAATGTCGGGTGCAACTTATAGAAATCCCTCTCTATTAATTCCCAATAAGTTACGCGATGTTATTGGGTAATAGATAGCTCTACAAGTCACCACGACGCAACACCACATTTCAGAGGCTAACCCGTGGGCATATGGTCCCCATCTTGCGTAAGTTTTCGATCTTTCACCACGGAGCCGCTAGCCCAACTAAATCCACATCAATCCATACGATTCATTATTGGTTAAAAACCAAGGAGTCCAACCCACAAATGGTTCTTCTCCCACTCATTACCATAATACACCATTTTGATTCCAAACCCAAATTTTTCATTAAATTTTCAAACCACATGTATCACAACTTTCATTATATAGTTTCACATAGGTCACATCGTTTCTTCCGTGTTACTAAGTACAAATAACACAAGGTTAATACCAAGAAGATCACATCAATTTAAAAAAAGTATGCACCCATCATATGTATATGTCAATTTGAAACCCACTTTTATTGTAAAAGAGAACACAACCAACTAGTCCAATGCATGCATCCCAACTCAATCTAGATATATATATAGGTATGCCATTAGCTCAAGGAACTAGGAATTTAGTGAAAAGGGCCAATAATAATGAAAATATGTTTTTCTAAAACATTTAGCTAAAAGTGGGTGAAAAATGGTTATGAAATTTTGACATACACTCACTAATTTAATCATAACGTTTTCTACAAAAAGAAATTTTTTGTGAGAGTAGTCATATTGGAACGAGGACTTTCGGGGCTTCAGTTCGAGTACGAAAACGACGTAATTCGATGTCCGGATGAAGGAGATACTATCATTTGAAGTTGGCTCAACACAGCGGTCCGCTCGAGCAGACAGAAGGGCGCTCGAGTGCCCAAGCTCTCGGCCATGTGGCTGCTTGAGCATATAGAGCTCTGCTCGAGCGCGCTGTCGCCCAAGAAAATTAAACCTCCAAACACATAACCCTTTTACAAACATGCTTCAAATCCTTATTTCTAACCCAAAAACACTATATTCAAGTCTCAAACCCCCTTTTTAATACAACAACTCATCAATTTCATGGGTAATCACCTCCCAAGAACCTCCATTTTTATGAAAACTAACTCAATCCACACACAAGCCTACTAAGATTTGAATTAAGAATGCAATTGACTTCATTTTTACTCATATACGCAAAATATCAACCCAAATCTATACAAGACATGTGAGATATCTAAATCCTATCTTTGATTTGCTCGAAAGCTTATGATTTCTTCAAATCTCCCACCTAGGGTTTGGATGTTGGGTTTCCTTGCTTCCTCAAGGCTTTATCTTCACTCTCCTTACTCCAAAGCTTGATCTTTACCCTAGATCTTTCCCAACCAAGCCTCCATCTTTAATATGGGTGGTAGAAAGCTAAGGTTTTGAGGATTGGGTGGGTTTCTCTCAAGAAGAGAGAGAGAGAAGAGAAGAGAAGAGAAATAAGAAGAGGGGTAACGGGGCTCACATGTATAAATGAGGGTTATATATGTATTCTCTTGATTTCTCTCCAAGGCTCGAGAAACATCTAAACTCGTCCCAATAGCCCGCTCGAGCGGACCTTAACCGCTTGAGCGGTGATCCCTAAACTAGAATTTCAATAAATTCCTTTAAATAAACCCTAATCTCCAACCTCACTCCCATTGCCTCATTTCAACTTTTCCCATTAGCATGTTGTCAAAATCGACCGTTATTTTTTTTATCTTAAAATTATTCCACAACTCATTAATTTGTTCACAAACATCCGTATTATTAAAACTCATACTCTATTTTTTGTCACACTAAAATATTTAACTTAAAGCGGAGGTCAACAAAATAAATACGTATCGGGTTGTCACAACCTTCCCTGTGAGACCCTAACCCGTTTTCTTTTTTTGGCTTTTTTCAACGCGCGTTTCGTGTTTTCGTTGCAACATGTTTATATGCTTTTGATGCATGTTCAGGTTTAGATATGCATGCGAGCTTGGTTCCCGGGGCCGTTAGGCGTTGCAGTGTGAATTTCAAAAATTAAAAAAAAAAAGATATTTTTGGGGCCTATAAATATTTGGTGTTAGATATTTTCAAAAGATATTTTTAAAACTTCTCAGCTAAGTTTTCTCTTTTTCTCTCCGCTTTCTCTCCAACTTCTCGGGGGCCCAGGGCTCGATTTTCAACGATTTAACTGCTGATCCTTGTTATTGGCACAGTGGGCTACGCATCCATCCGGACAGAATTTTATTTCGACAAAGCTCGATTTTGCACGTGATTCGAGGCATTGAGTTTTTAACTCACCAAGGAAGGATCCTAGACTCTAATGTCTTATAAGGGTATTACGTGTAATCGTGTGTGTTTCTATCAGTTAAAACTACACAAAAAATCATTTTATGTTTAAACAGGGTTTTTTTTAAAAAACTTGTTCTTTGTCGATTTTGGTGGACGAAATTGAGTGTCGAGTGTTCCTTTTGAGGTTTTGGTGTTAGACTTAGGCGTGTGTATGTCCGAGGGTGTTGGATGGAAGTTTGGAGGTGTTGATTCGAGGTTTGGAGGGTTGAAACCATAGCTCAAAAACGATTTCTGCCGTGGGTAAGTCGACTGGATCGAGGAGATCAGTCGACTGGATCCTGGTTCAGGGAGGTCAGTCGACTGGACCTTGGAGGTCAGTCGACTGACTTTCTTTTATTTTGGGTTTTTGTCTTTCTAGTATGTTTTCAGTCGACTAGGGGCTGAGGGTCAGTTGATTGAGGCTCTAGGCAGTTTGTTTGTTGTTTTGTGGTTGGGTCTTGGTTTCCAATTGGTGTTCAATGGTATTCGGTTGATTAATATATGGGATTAGTCGACTGAAATACTGTTGGATTCTTTTTGGGATTCAGTTGGTTGTGTGGTGGCTTCGGGGGTCGGGTCATGGCCTCGGGTGTTTGTTTAGATGTCATCCTCGGGTGTTTGTTTAGATGTCATCCTTGTGTGGTGACGGGCATGGTTAGATGCAGATGGTTGGGGCACGGTTGTGTGCGTGGTGGTTGGTGCACCGTTGAGTGGGATTGTGTTAGGCGCGTGTGGCGTTGTAAGGTTGTGTTGGACGCGTATGGGTCTGTTGTTCGTTTTAAAGGTGGTTTCTGGTGAGAATCGTTCTGTGGGAGGTTCAGGTGTTGGCCTCCGAGTTAGGTTTTGGTTCTCTGCTTTGTTGGTTGTCCCGGTAAGTGGACGAGTCGTCCAAGTGAGTGGATGATGGGTTATGTGACGGGTGGCGTCATGATGTGAAGTTATATATGGCTCTGTGTGTTTATAACTGGCTTTGTGCATTTATAACTTTAATTATTTATGTACAGATTATGTAGGTGAATTACATGATTTTGAAGTCGTTACGTGTAACGTGGTTGCATGCTTTAAAACTCGAAGTTTTATTAGGCATGTGTGTGTTGGTTATGTGAAGCGCATGCATGTGGTGCATGTGGTATGGTCTTATGCATTAAACTCTGGTTTATTTATGCATATGTGTGTTCAGTGTTTTCCCATGAGATACGATTTTATCCCGTGGTGTGCAGTTTTATCCCAAGAATGTATGTTTGAGTTCGGATCTTTATCTCAGTGTTAGGATTGTTGTTGTGACTTGTGAGGGCCGGTTATATTTATCTGTGTTGCATTAAACGAGGGCTGCGGTCCTTTGGTGAAAGTTCGAAAAGATACATAGCTTGCATGAAATGCATTATGGGACGGATAAAACCAATTTCAAATTGTTTTTACAACCCGTGTGAGTCGTGGTATAAACATTGTTTTCAAATCATTTTCAAGGCTCTTGTGAGTCAACAATGGTTCTTATCCTCGCTTTCCCGTTTGCATGTGAAAATTATTTTTAAGATTTGAAAAAGAGTCGAAAACTGTACCTCGTTTTCCTAGTATGTTTAGCTTATATTGCATGCTTATCTAGTTTCTGCTGAGCTTTGGCTCACGGTATGGGATTTGAAATATTTTTCAAGTACCGGTCACGCAAGTTGATCCGGGGTTGCTGGAGAGGCGAAAGATCTATAGTCTTCCTTTTTGGTTCTTTCTGTATCATGTATCTTTACATGTTTTTTCGGTGTTGGAACCATGAAATGTAAGCCTTTTGGCGATTATATACAATGCATGTATATTTTATATTGAGATTGTATTCTCGAGTTGGGTGTTATGTTTGGTGGTTTGTAGATGTTTCACGTAACCCAGAGTTTGAGGCGTGACATTCCACTCTTAGGAATTTCGTCCCTGAAATTCAATCCTCCTTAAAACTCAAAAAGCTCGGGATATTTGGACCGGATATCTGACTCTCTCTCCCAGGTCGCTTCTTCCACACCATGATGTCACCATAACACCTTTACATAGGATAAAGTCTTACCTCGTAAAACTTGTTGTTGGTTATCTAGAATCTTTAACGGTGGTTCTTCGTAAGAGACATGTTCTCGTTGTCTCAACTCTGACCATTCTATCACGTGTGAGGGGTCAGGTTCATATTTTCATAACATCGACACATTAAAAACATCGTGTACAGATGAAAGCAGCGGTGGCAATGCCAGTCGATACGCTACTTCCCCAATCCGTTCAAGTATCTCAAAAGGTCTTATAAACCGTGATGATAACTTTCCACCTTTGCCAAACCTTACAAAGCCTTTCTTCGGTGATACCTTTAGAAATACAAAATCACCCACTTCAAACGATAATGGTCGCCTCCGTATATCGGCATAACTTTTCTGACGACTCTGAGCCGTGATCAAATGCCTTCGAATTGTGGCAATCTTCTCGGTTGTTTCTTTCACCAATTCGGGACCTAACAGTGAGGCTTCCCCAACTTGGTCCAACACAATGGGGATCTACAAGGTCTTCCATACAAGGTTTTGTATGGGGCCATCTCAATACTTGCTTGGTAACTGTTGTTGTGTACGCACACAACTAGCGGTAGAATCGCCAAAATCCAACACACATGCTTGTAACATATCTTCCAAAATTTGAATCGTACGCTCGAACTGTCCATCGGTTTGAGGGTGGAATGCGGTACTAAAGAGTAAATTGGTCCCTAAAGCTGTCTGCAAGCTCTACTAAAATCGCATGGTAAATCGAGGGTCTCTATCCAATACTATCGATATTGGTATGCCATGTAATCGCACAATCTCCTTAACATAGAGTCTTCCTAACTTATCCACCGAGTCGGTTGTACGTATTGGGAGAAAATGTGCAGATTTTGTCAATCGATCCACGATGACCCAAATCGCATCGCGTCCTTTCGGTGATCGAGGAAGGCCTGAAACAAAGTCCGTCGTCATGTGTTCCCACTTCCATTTTGAAATTGGTAATGGTTGAAGCATTCCCGCAGGCCGTTGATGTTCTGCTTTTACTTGTTGACATATGAGACACTTAGCGATAAACAAAGCCACATCCTTCTTCATACCTTTCCACCAAAATTGTCGTCAAAGATCATGATACATCTTTGTAGTTTCCGGATGCACTGCGAGTCGAGAATGGTGAAAATCTCATAGTACTTCTTCACGACAACCTTCAGGTACAAATAGTCTTTCCCTAAACCTCAAGCCTTGGTTCGGTAAATTGGTCCATCCTTTGGCATTTTTCTTGTTGGTGACATGTTCTCTATACATTTATGCCTTTTCATCAAATTGGTGTGCCTCTATGACACGATGTATCAACATAGGTTGGGAGACCATAGCGGATAAAATAACACGTTCTTCGGCCCCACTAAGATTAAAGTTGAATTCTTAAATAAAACAATTTTCGGTTTATAGCCTACCTTACTATAACTCACTCACACCAAAAACCCTAATCTCGTAGGAAAATTTATAAATGCCCCAAGAATTCGGGTTTTGGAAAAATCAAAATAACCCAAATGGGCAAATGTTAGCAGAGTTGGCTTTTTGTAAAAAAAAAACAATTCAAAAGTTTGAGTATACCTCCCAAACTCTAGGTAGGTCTTAAATATAATAATTTTACAAAGAATAATTTTAATTTTTTAAAAAAAATTATAGTCTCATTATATTTTATTATTCCATGCATATAGTCTTTAAACACAAACTTTTGCTTAACTTGAGCATTTAATACGCGTCTTTAACACTAACGTGGCAAGTTAGTTTATTTAAAATTAGAGAATTGTATAACTTTTAATATCCACTTTTTTTATAATAAAAACCCAAACTAATTGTATTTTTGGGACGTATTCACTGAGATCTATGAAACAAAGCCCATATTGAATATGAATTTTGAGGGAGGTCAAATTCCAAACAAAGCTACCTTGTGTCCACGTAGAATGTCGTACAATGCGCAGGGCACCTGGCCGTGGCACTACATCTCGGTGCAAAGGGCTGAGCATCAGAGCAAAGGCCACTAAGCTTTTAGGAGCTCAGGGCAGGTGAGGTCGACCCCCGATTATAATATCTAACGAGAACTCTGTGGATGAACTTTTAGCCGAGGCCCAGAGGAGAAAGTGTTCGACATGTGACAACCCCATACGTGTTTATTTTATTAATCTTCGTTTTAATTAAATATTGTGGTATAACAAAAGTTAGACTATGAGTTTTAATTGTATGGGCGTTCGTGAACAAATTGATGAGTTGTGGAATAATTTTAAAAGATATAAATTAACAATAAATTTTGATAATTTACTAATGGGATAAGTTGAAATGAGATAATAAGAGTGAGATTTGAGATTTGAGTTTGGTTTAAGAAATTTGCTAAGACTCAGGTTCAGGAACCACCGCTCGAGCGGACGAGGTCCGCTCGAGCGGGCTAGCGGGAATCAGTTAGAACGTTCGCGAGTCTTGGAGAAAATTTGAGAAAAATAAATAAACAATATATATATACACATGTGTGTCACGTGAGAAAGACCAAAGGCCATTCTTCATTTTTTCTTTCTCCCTCTTCATTTCCTCTCCTTGAGGGAGAATTTCCTCCACCTCAAGAAACCCAAACCTACCATTCTCAAATCTTGAAGATCAAGGCATGATCAAGGGTGAGCAAGGTGAAGATCAAGCCTTGGAGCAAGGAGATTGAAGATAAAGCTTTGGGAGAGCAAGGAAATCCAAAATCCTAACCCTAGGAGGGATATTTGAAAAAATCACAAGCTTTCGAGCAAATCCGAGGTAAGATTTAGATTATCTCACATGTCTTGCGTAGATTTGAGTTGATATTTTGTGTATATGAGTAGAAATTGAGTCAATTGCATGTTAAATTAACATATTGGTGGGTTTGTGTGTGGGTTGAGTTGATCTTCATAAAATGGAGATTTTTGAGAGGTGATTACCCATTATTTTGATGATTCGAGATATCAAAAAGGAATTTTGAGGCTTGAATCTAGTGTTTTTGGTTTAAAATTAATGGTTTGAGGCATTTTTGACAAGGGTTATGTGTTTGGAGGTTTGAAGCTCAAAATAGGGGCAAATCTGGGTTTCCCTCTGGTGCCAGCGCGCTCGAGTGGATCCCTGTCCGCTCGAGCGCTCACATGGCAGAAGGTTGGGCGCTCGAGCGCCCAACGTCCGCTCAAGCGGACTGACTACACAGAGCCAACTTTGTTCAATCATATCTCCCTCATTCAGACTCCGAATTAGGTCGTTCTTGTACTCAAATCGAAGCTCCGGAAGTTCTCTTTCCAACAAGACTACTCACAAAAAAATTCATTTTATAGAAAAAGTTATGATCAAAATAGTGAGGGTTTGTCAAAATTTCAAAATCATTTTTCACTCGTTTTTAGCCAAATGTTTTGGAAAAATATATTTTCATTCATATTGGCCCTTTTTACTAAATTCCTAGTCCCTTGAGCTTGTGGCACATTTATAGATATATCTAAATTGAGTTGGGATGCATGAATTAGACCTGTTGATTGAGTCTTCTTTACACTAGACGTGAGTTTCAAATTGATTTATGTATATGTATACATGATAGGTGTATTCCTTTTAAATTGAGGTGATCCTCTTGATATTAACTTTGTGTTATGGGTATGTGATAGCAATGTGATCTATGAGAAATTGGTAACACTGTGATCTATGAGAAACTGTGTAACGAAAGTGGCGAAATGAGACATTGCATAATGAAAGTTGGGAAATGAGGAATTGTATACTGAAAGTCGTGATGGTAATTCGGGCGTGAAATTATAATAATGTACTATGGTAATGAGTGGGAGAGAAACCATTTGTGGGTTGGACTCCCGGGTTGTGAAACTGAATCTAATTAACCTAAAATGAACCGTATGAATTTATGTGGAATAAGTTAGGCTAGCGGCTCTACTGTGAAAGACCGAAAACTTGTGCAAGATGGGGACCACATGCCCATGGATTAATCCCCAAAATGTGGTATTGTGTCGTGGTGAGTTATAGAGCTATCTATTACCCAATAGTTTCGCGTAGCCTATTGGGATTAATAGGGAGTGGTTTCTATAAGCTGCACCTGATATCGGTTCATTAGAGGTGACACAGTTTTGTGAGAACTGGGAATGAAAATGAAAGATTGATAAACGAAACAGAAATGAACAAATGGAGACAAATCTAGGTGTGCGTGAGTATGTGTTTGTAAAAAGAAATAATTTGGTAAAAATGTACATTTTCATTTGGTTACACCCATCACACCTCACAAATCATGCATTAGATATGAGTTAATCTTTATCCTACAAGTTTCGGCTCATGTATATATGTCAAACACATTTCAAGTTCTGACGAGCGAGGTGATAGCAGAGCTATGGATGCCTTGGGAAAGAGCAAAGAGTGGGAGCTGTGATTTCTTTTGTTGATTGTATGTAAAAATGGAAGTGAGGTTGTAAAAATGATGGCTGATACTGGATGTATATTTCTCTAAACCTTTGTGGTAAACTTGGGAATGTAATTTTGGAACTCAGATCTTTTGTTAAATCCTTTGAATGGTATATATAATATCTTCTTATGCCTTGGGGTCTCACCTGTGGATAGAGCTATATATGGTATGTTTTGGGTTTAGCTCACGAATCCGGGTTTGGGTCGTGACACGACATCCACGTCCGAGCAGTATGCGCTGAGGGACTTCAAAAATCGAGCTTAAGCTCGATACATGGTAATCAATGACCATGATCTACTTATCAAGAGGTGATGCTCATGATAAGAGATCAATGGCAGTAGAGCCACCCCTGGGGCTAGGATGTCAGGGAGAGTTGACTTATCCCAAATTAGGTCTGGGTACCGATAGATATCTTGACATGACAAAAGGAGCTTACAGAAAAATATGGATGAGAGCAATGATAAGTCACCATCAGATTAACAGCTGAGTCTTAATCAAAGTGAGAGAGGACAACTCGACCTGCTTGAATCCGGTCAAATCCCCAAAACGGGCCAAGTATATTTTTTCTATGCATAGCTCACACGCCAGAAGGCAAAGGTATACACTCTAATTGATAAGCAGAAACTCTGTCAATTTGTTCTCTTAAGTTTTCCTCTCTCTAAATCCTGTCTGACTTCATCATCGGATGGTCAACGGGTAAAAATCGCCGGTGGACATCTCACTCATTTCTTGTGTAGGGACACGTAGAGTACACCTTGGACTTTTCAGCGAACTTGGACAGGAGTTGTAGATCCCTATCTTAATCTTCAACAAATTTTAAAAAAAATAAAAGAGAAATTTAATTAATTTCTACTCTTTTGGAATATAAAATTTTACTGATTGGAAAAAAAGTATAAAATCTATCAGTTTTTTTAATTTTAGACTAGTTCTTCAATTTCAAAACATACATATTAAATTTTACTTAATACAAATTTCAGAACTGTGAAAAAAATTATCATTTTTAACATATTGTGAAATATAATAATTTTGTTGTGCTTAAATTGTGAAATTTTAAATTTTACATTATTTTGTAAGTTTTAAAACTAAACAATTACCAAATGCTTATATTTCAAAAAATTCTCAATTTTAAAACTTACAAAATTTTGAAGTTTCGAACTCTTTACTGTGGCATTTTTTTCTTTTTCAGGCAAATTATTCGATTTCAAAATTAATGAAAGATTTGTCAAATTTTAACATATTGTCCTGATAAAAAAACATAGGGTGAAATATAATAATTTCTTTGTGCTTAAATTGTAATTTTTTAAATTTTACCTTTTAATTTGTAAGTTTTAAAAATAAAAAAATCTATCAAACACTTGCTTTTCAAAGATTTCTCCCTAAGATTTTCAAGTTTTGAACTCCATAACTATTTAATTCATAAATGTGCAACAGTTACACTCATTCCATTATTCTTTTCCTAGTCTTCTAGTTTTTTTTGATCATGCAACCGTTAAAATACTTACAAATTTACTTATCAGTTGTGCTATATGTACAAATAATTAATCACAAATTAAACAATATACAGACACAAAAGGTGAGACTTTGACCGGTCACGAGCAATAAACTCTGATAGGTTAGAATCTTACTCTTTGAGCCCATCAGTGAATTAATTATATTGATTGATTAGTTATACAAATAATGTACATTTTTCTTTACCTATTGTCTATTGCGTTTTTGGTGAACTCTGGCCAAAAAATTTAGTGCTTGAAAAGGAAAACTAACAGTTAATGCTATTAGGTTGAGATGGTTGGATTCTTGTTGGATTCGTACTTAGTGAAGACACTAATAAATGCTAGGTAAGTGATTCGTGTTGTATCATACCAAAAATAGTTGTTTAAAATTTTATTTTAACTACTAATCCGTAGGATAGTAACTAACGTCCGGATATCGTCTACAGTGATTTGAATGCAATTATAATTTATTTATAAATATTTTATTAATGATTTTCTTTAAGAAAAGAGAATTTGATTTGATTTATGATTTTATTTAAACTAAAAAACTAAGAAAGTCAAAGATTTAGAATTCGAATAAAAAAGAGATTCTTAGGGGTTAGAATCTTCCATAGCCAGCAATTTTTAGTTTTATTTAAACTCTAGCTTATTTTTATTCGATTCAACCGAATCCTATCGCGATTACAAGATCAATAAAGATTATCAAAAAGATAAGCTTGAATTCAAACATGGCATACTCTATCTAAGCTTGTGGTACGGATCGTCCGGAGCACGACCCGTCCAAACAAAGTATATGGTATCTCATATTTGAATATCGAAGTACAAATATAACAGTTTTATGATCTCGTTTTTACAATCACAGAAAATAAAAATGGAACTAGATAATCAAATTAAAAGCTAGTTGATCAAAACGTCAACATCTAAAATCACACAACGAATTGAATCCAAAATAAAAAATAAACAAACAAGTTTAAACTATTTATAAGAATACCGACTAGGGATTCATCCTCACTTAAAAATAGAAAAAGCTTAATCGCTCATGTTGCGACTAGAAAGCATGAAAGGTTGAACAAGAGTAAAGCCTCGAGTCTCTGTCTTCGACTTCTTAATACGTCCTGAGCCTTCCAGATTCGCCTCCTACCTTCCCTCGATCTATTGTCTTCTAAAAGTTTGACATCTCTTTATTAATAAACCCAAGCCACCTATTTATAGGTGATCTTTCCGCCATAGCTTCTGTCTCCAGGTGTAAATCTTCCTGCACGCACCGTTTGGAGGCCAAATGTTCTGTCCGGACGCTTTTATGCTTCGTCTAAACGCTGGTAGCTCCAATCTAGATGCGATTCTTTCTGCCTTGATTTTGTCCGGACGTTCGTCAGGACGTAATTATCACAGAAACTTCTCCGTCATGACGTCGTTTAGACGTTATTCTTATTGGACCAATTCTGTTCAGATGCTGGATTCGTCCATCCGAACGTAACTTCTTCAAAAATTCCTATTTTGTCCCTTTTACACTATTTTCTCCTATAAGCCACTCCCGACGATGCTGTTGACAAAAACACTACAAAATAATTTATTAAACATGTTTTCGAGCCTTAACATAGTTTATTTTATGGAATAGGATTGACACTTTTACGTACCGATCACATCCTCCAACTTACGCTTTGCTAGTCCTTGAACAAAGCAAAAATAAAAGACAAATAAAGTAATCTAACTAAAGTTCACTTTCGTAGGATACCTAATTACACTTAGCATGTGCAATAAGCCTTTAAACCCCCTAGGATACCCCTAGTGGACGAGTTATAGTCTCGTAACGGTTTCTAGAGATGATACCCACAAACATCAACCACGTGTATTTAGAAAAACTTAAATTAAAATTGTGAATTTCATACCCCCAATAATCAATTTGTACAATTTTTTGGTTACTTCTTTCTTTACAAACAACTTCCCATAGACCTGGACTCAATATATGTGAAGACTCAGCTGCGTGCCTCGCGGTATCATGCTTCTGAAGATTTAAAGTTTAAACTTTGTCAAAACTATATTTCGACTTCAATTCTCACTTGATATCACTGACAATTAAACACTCAGAAACAAGTTTATATATATGTACATTCGTGGTATACGGCAGAGTTTATGTTAAGAAAATCAAATACATTTCACATACTTTTGACACGAAAAGATTATGAATTGAAAAAAAATGACTTTTAATCTCGTGATTAGAATACCAATTGTTGAGAATATACGAAGTGCTTCATTCGTCATTTTAAATCAATTATTTTCACACATTAAACCTTGTCATTCTTAGGATCAAATAGGTTTTTATTTTTTGTTGTAGCGTTAGGTAAGAAAATGTGTATCCGGGTTAAAATTGAGTGTATATAATGTTCTAAAATAGGTTAATTGCTAAAGATCACTAAATTCTTCATTTTCTTCAATTATTGCTCCCATTCACCATTCCCAAAACCAACTTTTGATTTTGTATCACACAGAATTCTATATTTTGTCATTCACTTAATCATTGCTATTTTATACGACTCAATTGCCATTTTTTTTTCTTTTTTTTTCATTTTTTCATACTTTTCTCTCTTTTTTTTCTTATAAACTTTTTCACCATTTTTTATTGTAGACGTTATTGCACTCATATAGCCACTTAACCTATTCACATGACATTTTCTGATGTCATAGGAGAACAAGAAAAATGTTTACATGTAAAAGGCTTAAAAGGGGGAGACTAGGGTCAATTGAATAGAAAAAATACAAACATGCTCAAATATAAAAACATGACCTAGAATCTTTTTCCAAGTTTGACATAGTTCTTTTACATGGTCTTTATTTTTAGAAAATTTCAAATGAGCTTTATAATAATATTCTCAACTCTTAGCCAAAATGAATAAATAACGAGATTAATCAACGACTAATGCATGCTGAAACAAAATATAATATGGGTATATGTAGAAAAATCTGTAAAAAAAAAATTAATAGTCTCAGAAGCTCACTAAAGGTTAAGTCTTTACTTTTTGTTTCTCAAGTTGATCTCACTATCAATATTCATTAGCATGAAAATCAAATAAGTAGATGAGTGTACAGTGCATCAAAGCTGAGTGTACAAGTCCATAGCCCATTTTTCATAAATATTTTAGCAACACAAAAATCACACGTCTTCATTTATCCGGGGGTACAAGATTCGTACTTTCAAATTAAATTTATCAAGAACACATTTTTTTTAAAAAAAAAAAACTAAAACTGAAACTAAACTGATAAAGTGAAATGCCTACCCCCAACTTGAACTATCCAAGGTCTTCATTGGATGAGAGCAAACATAAAATGCAAAAAAAAAAGGGTATAAGATCTCCCCTGACTTGAAAAGTTTGAGAAAAACGCTTATCCAGAAAAATGTTAGTGCCAAGCTTCCAAATAGAAAGATATCAAAATATTTAAGTATAAAAGAACTTACATATACAAGAAAATGAAAAGACACAGCCTTTTGTTTTGTTCTTTTTTTTAGTTTTTATTTTTTTTAGCACTTAAAGAAAGCAATAAAAACCTGGGTTCCTTCCTAGAAGGGCTAAGTTTAACGTCTTCAGCCAGACGTGATAACAGATTAGAAGTTTAAACTTTTCTTGTAGCTGGAAGGGTGGCAACTGGTCCTATAAGTGTGGACTGAAGAGTAGCCGATGGTGGCTGCCACGTAGTGCTCAATGGTGAACCGCAAGTGAGAAGAGATGTCACGACCCAAAACCCGGGGTCATGTGAAAATTCACTAAACACTAGTTTTATGAAAATAAGTTTTCATACATTCAAATCTACCAGTTGAAATCAAATGAAAACCCAACATGCATCTCCTATAAACAGTAAACATCCTGTATATCATGCATAAGTATATTATCAAGAGGTGTACAAACGTGCCTTCAAACAGGCATACAAAGAGAAAAACTAGTAAAGTCTTCCACCATCACAGGCACCACTAGATCAGCTCCTCGTGATCATCAACCTCCAAACCCGAAAATGGATTTATAGCAAAATCTCACACCGTATGCTGAAGCCCAATAAAAATAAACTATAAAGCTGTAAAGCAGGATATGCAATCATATGATGGGAGCTAACTCAACCACAAAGCCCAAAAAGGTTTTCTATCCCGAAACCTACAAGTTTTTCATCAGGCTAACACGAGCCTCCAAAACGATTCTAATTCATAAAACCCCACATTTCCATCCTCAAAACCATGCATATCAACAATGTAAATAACGTTTTCACAGCTAAAAAAAAGCAGTAACCAAAATGTTGCTTTTCACTCGGATCACACAATCGAGGAAAGAGAAAATGAATCTTATATACCGACTCCGTCACAAGGGGACAGATGTAGCAACTACAGACTCCTGTCCCTTTACCCAATCCCTACACATCGTAGGACCGGTTAGGTAAATACAAGTTCATACGAAGCCACCACAACGTAAAAGCATAGTTTATGGGTTCAACAACCCGAGGGAACAAAGCACCCAACCACCTTCTTTACGGGAACTACCCCAAAGGAACAAAAGGTATCTACTCTGCGCACGTTTCTGGACTTCCACCGAGGGCAACTCGTGCCAAATACCCACTATTCCGGTGCATCTAGAGAATCATTTTACAAATCTAAAATATTTTCACATTTATACAAAGATCCATCCATCAATATGGAGATCAAACAGACATATAGATCTATCCATTAACATAGAGATCAAACTAAAAATATTTTCAAAGATGAGTCTCAATCCCAAATGTTAGCTCCAAACCTCCAAAAATATGTTTTTCACAAAAACCGAACCTTTTCCTAAAAGAAACCCAACCTTTTTTTTCCAAAAGAACCACCAAAATGCCAAGGCAAACACCCAGCACTTCAGTCAACTGGACCCAACCCCCAGTCGCCTAAAAAACTCTCTAGAAAAGGTAAAATTTCGAAACAGAGGCACTCAGTACACTGACCCTAGGAGTCCAGTCAACTGACCTTCCAAACTCAAGATCCAGTCGACTGAACTCATGGGTCCAATCGACTGACCTTGCCCAAAAAATAATTTTTAGCTACAATTTTTGCCTCCTCGCCTCAATCTAAGCTTCAAAACCACCTGTTTTGTTACCTAAGGGCTTACCCGAGCCCAAGACTATCACAAAACCTCACAACAAACACCCAACACCCAATTTCCTCCAACCACAACGCTGAAAAATGGTTTTAACCCAAAATCGGATTTAAAACATAAATCACCTTTCATGCATTTTTAAATGGTAAAACAACACAAGATTACATATAGCACCCTTAAACATCTATACAGTCTAGAATTCTATCTCGGTGAGTTAAAAATTTGACACATCGATTCACGTGCAAAATCGAGTTTCGTCAGAATAAAATTCCGTTCGGATGAATGCGTAGAGCACGATGCCTATAACAAGGATCGGCTGTTGGTCCGTCAAAAATCAAGCCCCAAGCCCCTGAGAAGTTAGAGAGAAGGCAGAGAGAAAAAGGAGGAAACTTAGTTGTTAAGTTTTAAAAAATATCTTTTAAAAATATCTAACTCTAGATATTTATAGGCCTCCAAAATATTATTTTTTTTAATTTTTTTAAAATTCGCACCGTTACTCCCCGCAGCCCCCGGGATCAACCTCGCATGCTTATTTAAACCAAAATGTGTATCAAAACGCATATAAGCATATTAAAGCGAAAATGCTGAAGTGTGTAAAAAAAACACCAAATATGCATATATATCAGAATGAAACGATACAGGGTCTCACAACTCTCCCCCCTTAAGGAATTTTTACCCCGAAATTCACTACAAGGTCACAAGGTAAACAACTTCGGGTATCGAGCACGAACCCCAGACTCAAACTGCCAAGTCGCTTCTTCAACCCCGTGATGAAGCCACTGAACTTTGACATAAGAAATTGTTCTCCCCTGTAACACTTATTCTTTCGTATCTAGAATCTTCACAGGACGCTCCTCATACGTGATATACTCATCAACTCGCAACTCGGCCCAATCCAGAACATGTGAAGGATCAGGCTCATACCTCTGAAGCATAGAAATGTGAAACACGTTGTACACGGATGCTAACTGAGGTGGCAAGGACAGACAGTATGCTACCACCCCAATCCTTTCCAGGATCTTGAAGGGTCCAATAAAGCGCGGTGATAGCTTCCCGCTACGGCCAAATCTCATTAACCCTCTACGTGGCGAGACCTTCAGAAACACATGGTCTCCCATTGTAAACTCCAAAGGTCTCCTCCTTTGATCTGCATAACTCTTCTGGCGGCGCTATGCTGTCACCAGGCGCTAACGAATCACTACAATCTTCTTGGTCGTCTCCCGCACTAGGTCGGGTCCCAAAATAGTGGTCTCACCCACATCTGTCTAACACACCAGTGATCTACACGGCCTACCATACAGAGCCTCATACGATGCCATCCCAATACTGAACTGATAACTGTTGTTGTATGCAAACTCTGCCAATGATAGATGATCCTCCCAAGAACCCTGAAAATCAAGCACACAGGCTCTCAACATGTCCTTCAAAATTTGGATGGTCCTCTCAGACTGACCATCGGTCTGTGGGTGGATAGCTATATTGAAAGTCAAGCTCGTCCCCAAAGCCATCTGAGGACTCTGCCAAAAGCGCGGGTCTCGATTAGAAACAATAGTCACCGGTACTCCGTATAGTCGGACTATCTCCCGAACATACAACCTACCCAATCTGTCCACCGAATCCCTCACTCGAATGGGAAGAAAATGTGCAGACTTCGTCAATCTATCAACTACAACCCAAATAGCATCATGTCCCACTAGCGATCGAGGAAGTCCTAATACAAAATCATCGTGATATTCTCCCACTTCCACTTAGATAAAGGCAACGGTTGTAACAATTTTGCCGGTCTCTGCTGTTCCACCTTTACTTGCTGACAAGTAAGGCTTCGAGAAACGAACCGGATCAAATCTCTCTTCATTCCCGTCCACCAGAATTGATGACGCAAATCATGATACATCTTCGTGCCTCTTGGATGCACTGCAAGACGTGAATGATGAAACTCATGTAGCACCTCAGCACGACACGACTCTAGCACAAACCGTTGCCTTGTCAACCTCAAACTCTGATCTGAACCCACCACCCATCCTGCTGTATCCTTCCCACTGGCAATGCAATCCCATATTATCTGAGCCTCCGGATCGGTTCGCTGAGCCTCCAACACGTGTGCAACCAATGCGAGCTGTGAAGCTACTGAATATAAAGTCGCACATGTCTCTGTCTCCCCGAGACATAGATCAAACTCCCCAATATCTCCAAGTATATCCCATTCTCGTATAGCTACAGAAGCTAACGGACCATGAGATCTCCTACTGAGCGCGTCAGCTACGACATTTGCCCTTCCCTGGTGGTACTGCAAATCAAAGTCGTAGTCTCCTAATAACTCCATCCATCGTCGTTGACGAATATTCAAGTCTTTCTCTGAAAACAAGTATTTTAAGCTCTTGTGATCAGAGAAAACCTCGAATTGCTCACCATATAGATAATGCTGCCATGTCTTCAAGGCAAAGACCACGGCTACCAACTCCAGATCATGCGTCGGGTAGTTCTTCTCGTGTGTCTTCAACTGTCGTGAGCCGTAGGCTACAACCTTACCTCCTTGCATCAATAAACAGCCCAAACCATCGTGTAATGCATCACAATACACTGTATACCCCAAACCTCGCTCTAAAATAATCAACACTGGTGCACTGGTCAATCTTCTCTTCAGCTCCTAGAAAGCTGACTTACAGGACTAGCTCCACACGAACATAACTCCCTTCGGCGTCAGACACGTCATAGGTGCTGCCAACCTGGAAAAGTCCTTGACGAACTGCTGATAATAACCTGCCAAACTTAGGAAACTGCGAATCTCAAAGACGTTCTTCGGTCGCTGCCAATCCATCACAGCATCAATCTTCGACGAGTCCACTGATACCCCATCCTTCGACACCACGTGACAAAGGAATCTCACATCTAACATCCAAAAATCGCACTTCTCGAACCTCGCATACAAGCGATGTTCTCTTAGAAGCTACAAGACAAAATGCAGATGCTCCTCATGCATCTCCCTAGTGGGTGAATAAATCAAAATGTCATCCACGAACACGACCACAAAACTGTCCAGATAAGGATGCAAGATACGGTTCATTAAACCCATAAATGTCGCAGTGGCGTTCATCAAACCGAACGGCATGATTAGAAACTCGTAGTGACCATAACGAGTCTAAACGGCGGTCTTTGCTATGTCCTCGTCTCTAATCCTCAGCTGGTGATAACCTGACCTCAAGTCAATATTCAAAAAGCAACGCGATCCCTTTAGCTAATCAAACAGGTCATCAATCCTAGGCATAGGATACTTGTTCTTGACCGTCACCTAATTCAGCTTCCTGTAATCTATGCACAGTCTCATAAACCCATCCTTCTTCTTCGTAAAAAGAACTGGAGCTCCCCACAGAGACATACTCGGCCGCACAAACCCCTTGTCTAGCAACTCCTACAACTGCACCTTGAGTTCTTGCAACTCAGCAGGTGCAAAGCGATACGATGGCATATAGATAAGAGCCGCTCCTGGAATAAGATCAATAGAGAACTCTACATCTCGGCTCGGTAGTAATTCAAACAGATCATCTGGAAAGACATCTGGGTAATCATTGACCACAGGGGGTAGCTCTCCTTGAACCTCACCCATCTCATCCAACCTGAGAGCAAAAAAGAGAAAACCCAAGTTCCCTCAAACCCGAGCGGCACCGGGCATAGGCACCAAACCCTCATCTCGATCACCCATAAAGTAAAAGCAGTCACCCTCCGGCGTACAAATCAACACCCTCCGTTGTTCACAATCTATAAAGGCACGGTAGGTAGTCAGCCAGTCCATCCCTAGGATGACATCAAGCGTGGTCATGTCTAGAATGATAAAATCAAACTCTAAACAACGACCGGCGACTCCTAACTCACAAGATCTACAAACTCTACTCAACACCACATTCCCACTAACTGGGGTCTCTACGCTCAATGCACTACCCAAAGGATCTATCTGTAACCCCAATGCAGATGCAAAGGCAGCAGAGATAAAAGAATGTGATGCTCCCGTGTCGATGAGAACACTGGCCCATGATCTAAAGACTAGAAGAGTACCTCTAATCATGGTTGGAGTAACTGCAGCATTAGATGCAACTAGTGCTTTGGAAGCACTGCGATCAGCAAGAACATAAACCCTGGCCTGTGGTGGTCTGGTCTGCCCACCATAACCCTGAGTCATTGGTTGCCTAACAGACTGTGTTGAACTACCTCTCTCTACAAACCTAGACGTCTGGACCCTAGATTGCTGAGGAGTCTTCCATCTCTGCGCAGATGGAGTAGTTGGCGCTCCGGTCACACCCTGGACACTCCCTTCCCGAGGACAGAACTTACGAATGTGCTCGGATTGACCACACCCAAAGCATACTGGTGGATCTCTCGCCTATGACTGGACAGACGTTGAACTCTATACCTGGCCCTTCTGTGGGCACTCAACTAAGCGATGCCCCGACTGTCCGCATCGATAACAAATTAGCCCTCTCTACTCTGGCCTTCCTGTCGAGGCCACTGAAGGTGCAGGTGTGGATGACTGCGGCTGATACGAGCCGACAAGATGAGAACTAGGTCCAGACGACCTCTGGCGCTTTCTCCCGAGCCTCTAGAACTGTGCATCTCCACTGCCCTACTGACTCCCTCTCGTGAAAGCAGCCCATGAGTCACCACCGTGCTCTTAGCGAACTTCCACCACTCCCTAGCATCTTCCCGCAGTTGGAAGGCTGCCAATCTCACGCGCAAAGCATCCTCTTCAATATCTAGAGTATCGAAGATAGCTGTGCTCACTTCTAACCACCTAATAGTAGCTTTGGGGTCCGGTTCCCCAGAAAAAGTCAGAGGATCTAATCGCCGAAATTCCCTCATAGCCACAGAGGCTCTTGGCTTAGGAGCCCTCACTCCAGCCCTGGATGCCTCAGCCATCACTCT
>JAULJZ010175891.1:0-23404 GCA_032270985.1 Heliamphora pulchella
GCCTATAAATAGGCCATATCTTGTACAGTTTCAATAGACAGAGAATATACAGTTATTTTCTCTTCTCAATTTCTTCAATTATAATGAACTCCATGAATTATAAACTCCACAACAAAATAATTAATTTTTATTTATTATTATTTAATAAACATTATTTGATAAAAAAATCTCGAAAGCTCGGGTTGTTACAACTCCCGCCTCACTCGCATCGAGGATGCCCTAAGCATTTCTCTCTATGACGCGACTCTACCCGAGGATGATGGTGATGGCGATGACGACGAGGTCCCCTATAGCTCCACTTCTTTTTGATCATGACAAAAGGAGGAGAACCAAGTGAGCAAAAAGGAAAGAAAGCATCTTATTGAAAGCAAGCATCTTTATTTTTCTTCGCATCATTATCTTTTGGAGAGCATGTATTTTGTATTTTGGATTATGTACTTATGCTACTCTAATACTCTTGGCTTTTGAATATGGTTTATCTTATGGTTGTGCTTGGATCTTATGCAATTATGCTTTGATATAATTTATGGTTGAATATTAGATATATATGATGTTACATTCAAAAGATAAAAGATATACTTAAAATGAAATTCAATGCATATTGTAAGGGGGAGTTCTTCAAATTTATTTTTTTATACTTATTGATAGGGGGACCTTTATTTAAGCTTTCCTACATTATTTTGCTTTGTGTTTGTCAACATCAAAAAGGGAGAGATTGTTGGCCTAACAAGGCTTCAACGACCGTTTTGATGATAACAACCCTAAGTATCTAAATTGTGCAAATTAAGTGTGTTTACAAGAAAGAAATGATTAGCACAATCAAAGATATAAGATGAAAGCCATGACGCATATTTCAAATTCTTTGGCGACAAGCATTTGGAACAATACAAGAAATGAAAAAGTGAAGGATTGAAGAAGAAGTTGTAAATTTCATTTTTAGGATTTATGTACATTCACTAATATCATGAATATTACTTTTGAAGCTCATAGGATTCTTAAAAAGTCTTAAAGATATTTTCCAAAAGAAAAAGTGATCAAAATATTTTGAAAAATAAAAATATGGATTTTTAAGTATCCAGTCGACTAAGGCTTTATATCCACGCAACTGATTGAACTGTCGAAAATGTATTTTCAGATCTAAAGCAGTTCAGTCAACTGACCCTTGAGGCCCAGTCGACTGAAGTCAAGTTCAGTCGATGGAACTAGTCTATCCAATCGACCGAACTAGTTAAATTTTGAATTTTTACTGAAAACGGCTAGTTTGACATTACCCTATTTAGTCCAATGGCTAGTCTGATTTTGAGGCCTATAAATAGAGCCCTTGAGCTCTTGTTTTATTGTTATATCCTGGTATCCCACATCGAAAAGGGAGAGGGAGTTTCTGGGCTATAAAAAAAAATTTAGATCCTTACATTCAACGAGACTTTTCTCAGGTGGTAGAAATCTTAGCAGAATTCCACAGTTAAGCGTGCTTGAGTGGGAGCAATGCAAGGATGGGTGACCCCTTAGGAAGAACAAAATCGTGAGGGCTTTGCCCAAAATGGATAATATCGTTGCCATGTGAAGGGTCAGGGTGTTAAAGATGGTATCAGAGCTGACTCTCCTCACCTCCGAGTGCAGGGCCCTGCTGTCTCGCGTGACACGTGGGTGAGCTACTGAGTGGGCGGGTCGATAAGGACTGGCAGGCTACCGGAGTTAGCAGGCTACTGCACGGGGACGTGCAGCCCTAAAGGAGGTGGATTATAATATCTTGGTATCCCACATCGGAAAGGGAGAGAGAGTTCCTGGGCTATAAAGGAAAAACTTTGGACCTTTACATTCAACGAGGCATTTTCTCAGGTGGTAGAAACCCTAGCAGAACTCCACAGTTAAGCGTGCTTGGGTGGGAGTAATACAAGGATGGGTGATCCCTTCGGAAGAAGAAAACCGTGAGGACTTTGCCCAAAGCGGACAATATCGTTGCCATGTGAAGGGTCGGAGTGTTACATTTATTCACTCAAAGCCTCTTAATCATTCTCTCATATACACTCTCTTAGTGCTTTAAATTTTTGAGTTTTTCATTCAAATTTTTTGAGAGAAAATAATTACTAGATTCTTCTTTGAGTTTCATTGTTATATTCTATTGAAAAGTGAGTTAGTGTTTCATTGTTTGTACTCATCTGCTCATTGTATGAGCAAATCCTTTGTACACATTCCTCTTGTTGTTGCCTTGTATTTGAGAAAGACATTTCTCAAAAGAGGCTAATCCACCTACAAGGATTGGATTGCTTGAGAATGGTACATTTTCAAGAGAGGATACTCCGCCTAGACTAAGGAGAGAAGTTCATCCACCTATTGAAGAAGAGGTAGTAAGAAATTCTCATAGCGGTTGGCTTGAGGCAAGGACGTAGGCCATTGCGCCGAATCTTGTAAAAATCGTGGTGTTCTTCTTCTAGCTTGCTCATTTCTTTTATTTACTTTATTATATTGTTGATTGTCATTACTACACATACACTTGCACTTTAATCATTTATTTCTTGCATCCTTTAATTTTTAAAGCTAGAAAGTTTTGAATCTTATCATTTCACTTTGCAAGGAATATTGTCAAATTAAAATATTCTTATATCTTAATCTAGAAGTTATATTTGAAAAGTATTAAACTTGAAAATTGTACTTGTATTTTTAAAACAAGAAAAGTTGAATCTAGTTAACAAGAAGGATTAAATACTGTGAATTAAAATTGAAGTACATTTACATTTTAATCTTCAAACAAAAAGGGTTTTAAATATTAACATCTTCATTTGCTCTTAAATCTTTTTGAATCTTAATTTTTTTGGTCAATTAAAAACTACTTGGGTTTTATTTTTTTTAACAATAAGTCATACCTAAAAATATATTTATGTATTAATACATCTTACTTATAAGTGAACTAAAAGTTTTACTTGGCTTCTTATATTAAACAATTTAAAAAAAAAAATCTAATTAACCTCCCTCTTGGGATTACACATATACTATCGGATTATAGAGATGGATTGAGAGTTATTTTATGTGGGAATATCAGAAAGTTTTAAGAAATTTACTTACCTCTTTTGATACTTAAAAGATTGTAGGAGAATGAAACTTAGCTTCAATGCCTTCTCCTTAGACCTTTCCTTCTTTTTCTCTCCTCCTTCTTTCTTCTTCTCTCATTCTTCTTTAAAAATACTTACAAAATTTTTGTGGTCTCTCTTTCTCACCCTCTCAACCGAATGTATGAAGAAGAATGGAGGGCTTATGTCTTGTTTTTGTAGAAAAATTATAATGGAGGGATAATTATTGCACCTAATTCAAATTTAAAATTTTTTTTGGCTCCTATGGGGTGGTGGGTGCTATTTGAGAGATATATGTTCAAATTTTTGCAGGTGGGAAGTCTGCTAAGGCAGGTTTGGGTGGCTCCAAATCTGAATTTGCATTAAATTTGGTTTAAATTTGTTTTGGTACCTTTTTGTGAAAGAAAATGCATAAAATATTAATTTTATATATTTTTTTGGTATCTAAACATACTAAAACCTATTATATTAATATATTTATAACTAATTTAGTATTTTCATAATTTATCATAATTTTCATAGCAAATAATTAAATAAGTATAGGCTTTTAAGTTAAATTAAGCTAATTTGACTAAAATTGACTTTTTGACTTATTTATTGTGGAAAGACTTTAAATAATTATTTATTTACTGTCGTTGACCTATATTATTATATTATTATGTATATTACTTGTATAAAAAGTATTGGACCAAAATAATATTTAATTTATACATATTTTTCTCATTTTTTAGCTTAAAAAGGTAAAAAAATAGCTTTTTAGGCACATTTCCCTATGCGGCCGGCCATGCAAGGGCAATTTGGTCATTTTTTTTGTTATTTTATCTTTTATTAATTAATTATATGTAAATATTTGATTTTGGGTATCCATGTGTCAAATTTTGAATTTTAGTACTTTTTTCTTTACTAGGGGCAAAATGGTTATTTTATCCTAATTATGAAAATTTTTGATTTTTAATTTTATATTTTATGTTATTTACTTAATTAAGGATATTAAGAGTCTTCTTTGAGTATTAGGGTTTTACCTTTGAGTATTTGGTCATTTTAGGGCTTCCGAGTCAAATTAAGGTTTCGGGTGGAGTTAGGGTTTTTTTCATTCATGCAGCAATCTAAGATTTTATCGGCTTATCGTCGCTAATACATGGGTTTGGGCTGAATTTCTAACATGAGTTGTTACAATCTGGGTAGGTACTACTACGGTCCGGACCAGGGTGTTACAATATGGGTCTACATAATATAAGACATACATCTAACAATCTCTACATTGGCTTAAATTTTACCACATTGAAGATAACTAGTGTCGATGTTGATTCTGCCATTGTTGTTAATCTGCCACACTCAAACAAGTAGGGCTTACACCTCCACACCGAGATGCCTGATATCTATTCGTCGAGGTGTCCTGATTGTTAATCATTTGTCAAATCAAAAAAATTATCGTCTGACTTGACTCCACCTGCAACTAAATCCCTAGCTGCATCCATTGATGATTAGTCTTCCACCATTGATTGAATCAGATTACTCCCAATTGCCTCTGTCCATCCTCAATCAAACTCAATTATCCCTGATCACCTTTAATCTCACCCGACCAATCACAATCTAACTCGATCTGTCCAATCTCATCAAATCATTCAGAATCTGAAAATTCTGACCGTACCAATGAATCCGCAGCGCTGAAATACTTTGAAAGACGCTTTCTCCTTTAATTATTTTGCAATATATAGATCTAATATAACAAAAAAATTTTGAGCCATCAATTTCTATACGCAATCACAAGGGATCACTCCCCTTGAAAGCCCAATCCCTAATTCCATGCATACTATACAAATCCCTTAATAGTTTCCACACCAAAAGCCATTCCGCTTTAACAATGAGTTTGTTAAGCCACGCAAATCCATTACGTTTTCACAGTGCAAATTGTTAACATTGCAGTAGATCTCATCTTTCTCTTTTTGTTTTGTGCAATAAAATAATTTTGATTTATATGAATCAAAAATAAAAAATAATACCTTGTTCCAAACACCCACTACGGCTTCAAATGTTCAACCGTCAACTTTGATACCACTTGTTGGGACTTGAACACTAATTCTCGAATGCGAACAGGAGGAGCACATATTCATGCACACACCAAAGAAAAAATATGCAACAATATATGTGGTTCGGCACAACCTTCCTACGCCTACGAATGCGAGAAATGATTCAATATAACTGTAAAATATACAATCCCGAGATCAAAAACACCTCAAAATTCGATACCACAACCCGAGCCCTAAAAACAAACTCCGTTTTTCAACTCAAAACTTATTCCCATGCCCTTGGTATTTTTTCTTCTCTCCCTACATCTCTACCTCATTTAATTTACTCTCCACACAAATAACTAGAATTATAGAGTCTTATTTATAGGAAAACTCAAAAATTCAAACCCCATATAATTATAAAACTCTACATTTATTAAACTCTTTATGGATTCATGACTCCACTCCAACTCAAATATATATAAATAATATACTAATTATATAAGTTTACAAAATACAAGACATACATGTAAAAAAAAAAAAAAAAGACCAAGATCACAACACTGATTATTTTTTAAGCTTGATAGAGAGATTGGAATTTTTTTTCTACCAAGTCTAATTTTTTTTTTGAGCTTCTTCATATTTGCAATCCTTGAAGACAAATTCCTTTAAGATTTTAATTAAAAATGGACTTTAAAAGGCAGTTTGAAACGCTTAGATCGGTGAAGGACTACCTAGCAATCTCATATTGTTGCACTATTTAAATGTAAATAATGGATTCAATAAACATAATTTAATTTTATAATATTACTTTTAAATAATGACTAATTTTCTCAAATATTAATAGCAACAATGTATTAAATGATTTTTAGTAAGCTCACCATAATTCATTACTAATTGTTATTAGACTATTCTAAATTTTAATAAAAGCAGCAAAAGAGTATAAAAATTTAAAACTATGGTAATGAATTTTTAAAAATTAAAAATTTTATGTTTTTTAGCCATGTATGTAAGCACATATAGAGGTGTGCAAATAACCCATTAATTAGTTTTAACTCGCCAACTCGATTCGATCAAACCCGTGCAAGCTATGTGAATAAGTAAATTGATTTGAGTAAAAAAATAAAAATAAAGTGGATTGGTTTGGAGTTATATTTTTTTAATCCGCCTAAGGTATATATTAGTTATCGTATTTTTACGTACGACAAATTTTAACTTCATACACATATTTATATTTATATAAATCTTTATAATTCACAAAAAATAAATTAGATCATTTATGATTTTAATTACTACTCTATATGTTATTAATATTTTTTTTTCAATAAGCATGCAATGTAAATGTTGTTCTTAGAGATATTTAATTATGTTATTGTTATTATTGAATTACTATTATTTTTGTAGTTAGTTTTTTACTTGACATATTAAATATAATTTTTTTTAAAAAATCTACAATAGGTTTTTAAATTTCTAAAATCAAATTTTAAGAAAATAATGTTAAAATTTTATAACTTTTAAACCCATTAAACGCCTAAACTACTAGTTGAAACTGTCAAAATACATTATTAAATCTGCTGATTTTGATGAGCAGTAAATTAGCAGTGTGTTGAAAAAACGATTACCTACCAAATGTGAACTAATTAAGAAAATATTTTTCAAATGTCCCAATTTAATTCATGCACACCCCTACACATATATATTAAAAAATAATTTTTAGACTTTAACTTTTGTTGAATACTTTTACTAGAGAGAAAAAAATTAAATTTGAAATGAAAAAATAAAAATGTTGAATTTTAAATGAAGAGAGAGCAAAGAGAGAGGGATAACAAAATAAAAAAAAACAAAAAAGAGAAATATAAATACAATTTTAATCTTTAAATGCGTCACATTGATAAATATCACATGAGTAATATTGGGAAATATAATATAGATTCGCCGTTGTTGCCGAGCTCATTTCCAGTGCGTTGGTCAGTGATGATACGATCAACACCACGCGCCTACACATTACTCCGAACTTTCACCAGCAGTCCTCCGAGTCCAAGCATCCGTTACGAATCGCATGCCCTCCTTGAAAGTCTGCGCGTTCTGTCCACGCGCGGCCAGCTCGAAGAAGCATTCTCACTGTTCTACACACTGGAGGTACCTCAGTCGGAAGAAACCTATGCCGCACTGTTTCATGCTTGTGCCATCTACAACTGCCTCCGAATGGGTCAAGATCTGCATCGTCACATGGTTGCCCACAACCCCGTCGATCCCAGCAATCCTCCTCACCTTTACGTAATTAACCATCTCATCAACATGTATTCAAAATGCGGCGACTTAGAGCGAGCGCATAAACTGTTCGATGAAATGCCCCAGAGAAACATTGTTTCTTGGACCACTCTCATTTCGGGTTATTCCCAACATGGTAGGTCCAGTGAGTGTTTCAGTCTCTTCGTCAACATGCTAGCTCACTACCGTCCAACCGAATTTGCTTATGCAAGTGTGCTTACTTCGTGTGAATTTGATTGTGGCCGGCAGGTACATGCGCTTGCATTGAAAACCTCGTTTGATGGCTACGTTTACGTTGCAAATGCTCTTATTACCATGTATTCGAACAGTTCTGATTATGGTGTTTATTGCAGTGATAAAGATGAGGCTTTGATGGTGTTTAGGGCTATGAACTTCCGTAATCTAGTTAGTTGGAATTCAGTGATTGCAGGATTTCAGATCCGCGGATTGGGGTTCCAAGCTGCTAGCTTGTTCTCTCTAATGCACTGTGCTGGCATTGGGTTTGATCGTGCCACGCTTCTCAGTGTTTTGTCTTCCTTGTCTGGAAATAGTTGCAGTGTTGTTGCTTTAGGTCTAAAGTATTGTTTCCAATTGCACTGTCTAGTGATCAAAACTGGGATTTTAACAGATATTGGAGTGGCAACTGCAATAGTGAAAGCTTATTCAAATCTAGGAGGACATGTAGCTGATTGTTCCAATGTCTTTATGGAGACAAGTGGCGGTCAAGATATTATTTCGTGGACCAGTATCATGGCAACGTATGCGGAAAGGCACCCAGAAGAAGCCCTCTTCCTTTTTCGTCAGTTGCGGCAAGAAGGTTTTGCTCCAGACTCTTATACATTCTCCATTGCACTGAAAGCCTGTGCAGGACTTGTGACTCAGGGGTCTACCTTAGCCGTTCATTCTCAAGTAGTCAAGGCTGGGTATGAAGATGCTGTAGTTGTTGCAAATGCATTGCTTCATGCCTATTCTAGGTGTGGCTCAATTGGCTCAGCCAAGCAAGTTTTTGATGAGATGGGGTTCAGGGATACAGTTTCTTGGAATTCATTGTTTAAGGCTTACGCCTTGCATGGCAAGGCAAAAGAAGCAATGCAGTTATTCAGGCAGATGAATGTCCAACCTGATGCCACCACGTTTGTTGCCCTCCTCTCAGCTTGCAGCCATGCAGGATTGGTAGAAGAAGGTACCAAAATTTTTGGCACCATGTTTGACAACTATGGTATTGTTCCTCAGCTTGATCACTTTGCCTGCATGGTTGATCTTCTTGGTCGAGCTGGGCATATTCTTGAGGCTGAGAAGATTATAAACAAAATGCCAATGGAACCCGATTATGTTGTGTGGAGTGCTTTCCTTGGAGCATGCAGGAAATATGGTGAAAGCAATTTGGCCAATCTAGCAGCAACAAAACTGAAAGAATTGGATCCCAAAAATTCATTAGGCTATGTGTTAATGTCAAACATATATTGTTCAGCTGGGATTTTTAATGATGCAGGACTCATAAGGAGAGAGATGAAAGGGCTTGGAGTTCAAAAAGAGCCTGGTTTGAGCTGGACTGAAGTTGGGAATTGTGTCCACGAGTTTGCCTCTGGGGGTCGACGACACCCGCAGGGAGAGGCCGTACGTGTCAGTCTTGAACGGCTAGTTGGGAAGTTGAAGGCTTTGGGTTATGTCCCTGAAATAAGTTTAGCCTTGCAAGATGTGGAGGAGGAGCAGAAAGAGGAGCAATTGTATTACCATAGCGAGAAGCTTGCTTTGGTGTTTTCTTTGATGTATGCTGGTAGCTTACACTGCAGTGAGGGTATTATTCAGATTATAAAGAACATTCGTATTTGTGTTGACTGCCACAACTTTATGAAAGTTACATCAAATCTAGTTCAAAGGGAGATTGTAGTGAGAGATTCAAACCGTTTCCACCATTTTAAAGCCGGAGTATGCTCTTGCAATGACTATTGGTAACCTCCCAAGACCACTCAATATACCTAAATTACATCTCTTTCTATTCTCCCGTCTGACAAATTCTCATTTAAGTAGGGGAAGAGGGTGATTATTATTAGCCTTTTTCTTTAAATTAGCACCTTCACTGTGGACAGGTGGAGTTTGATGAGATGAGAATAAGCTAAAGTGTTTGGGCTACATTTGGAAAATATAAAAGAGTAACTAATTTCCTAAGAAATAGGAGGCTAAGTATTTAATAATGATCGGATGGAATTTTTATCCAGCAGAATAAATGGTAAATTTGAAAGGGAACACGTGTCATCATGGGAGAAAATCAAGAGTTTTTAAAACAAATTAAGGAGAATAATCAGAGAAAATAATTTGTGGGAAGGACAGATGGCAATTGATAGAGGAATAAAGCGGAGTGGTTGCAAATGAAAAGAGAAAGAGGACACGTGTTGGACAAAGAGAAAGTCAAAGTGGGCAATGAACTGTTAGAGAAAAAAGGGCACTAAGTAGGATGTGCAATTAGGAGGAAGAGTATAAAAGCAAAAGTCAGCCAAGGAAAGACACACACATCCAACATATCAAAAGCCCCGAGCTTGTTTTTATTTTCTTATCTTGCATTTGCACATCTTTCCATTTCAAATTTCAAATTTCAAATTTGTTTGTTTGTCCTCATTTCAATTTCAGTTTGCTAAATTAGATTCAATTTTTGTTCTTAGCCTTAGTTATAATCTTTGTTTCAATTCTTATTTCATTAAGTATAAAGTTATTTCAAGTTTAGATTTAACTTATGTTTATTTGTCTTGCAAATTTCATTATTTTAATTCAAAAAGACACTTGAAAATTGCTGAAGTCCTCTTCATTGAGGCAAAAAATCGAACCAGTATCTTTTCGCTTCGAGTTACACACAATCTGTCTTGGTTTGAAGTTAGTTTGGCACAATTCCAAATACAATTGGATGTATTCGTCCTGACACGCCCGCAGCATATCACTAAGTCCTGAATATAATTTAGCACGAATGAAAATAATTTTTTAGCACGCCCGGTGGGACTTAACTGTCATCAAGAAGCACTATGGTTGGAAGAGGTCGAGAAAAAGTAGTCATGGAACAACATGCTAGAAATTCGTTACCAGACGGATCGGATGAAGAGTCACACCAATCCCCAAGTATAGCTAAAACTATGAAGGATTGTCTTAAAGAATCTAACAAGGAACTTTCTCAATCATTGGCAGCACCATTACATGAGATATTCTCAACCATGGGAGAATTGATGGCATTGATCAATGAAAAGGTGATTATCCATGCAGGATCCAGTGGAGTTGTCAACCAGACAACAGTGGACCAGCCGCCCCTACTGCCACATAATATTTTGCTGTCCCATCTTGGGTCGTCATCCAACAATCTAACACCCAGGGGGCAAAATGGGGATCAAGTGGGAATCCAGGGAAGAGGCAGGACGAACGAGGGGAATGGTAATAACCAGTGATTCAACTTACCACCTCTTGAACAAGGAAGCCTACGGAGAGATCTCAATCCACTCTATACTGGTGTTAACCAAGAGCTCAGAGGGTAGTCTCCGATCAATTTTGAAAATTTCAATCACCCTCCACAATAGCCAAATATTTCTTTCAACGGAAAGCAAGTCATTGATATTGTTCAGGAGCAGTTTGTGCCAGCTCTTAGGCGAATTGGAAGGCCGATTTATCGAAAACCATACGTAGATGCTATTGACAGAATGTACGAGTTTTCAAGAGGGTACAGGGTCTCCGAATTCGTCCTGTTTTCAGAAGAAGATCATTATTTCACGGTTGAGCATGTGGAAAGATCCACTATCCAGTGTGGAGAAGTAGGTAATAATGATTTCCTAAGGCTGTGATTATTTGCTAACTTTTTTACTGGTACAACTTTTACCTGGTAAATTAACCTACCACCAAATTCAATCTGAGGTTGGCCGCAGCTAGAAGAGTTATTCCATCACCAGTTTTACAGAATGGAATTGGAAGTTACGGTGGCAGACCTATTAAGAATGTATCAGCTACTAGAAGAATCGGTGGAGGCCTATATCTCAAGGTTTAAGAAGGCAAGATTCAAATGCAAAGTGGTCCTTCTTGAAACAGAATATGTCAGGTTGGCCCAAAATGACCTGGATTTTGAACTTAGGAAGAAGTTCGAAGGGATGGAGTTTCGCGATCTATTCGAGTTGGCAACACGAGCTGTCCAATATGAGTATATACTGCAAGAAGAGCAGGACAGAAGGGCAGCTTCCAAAGGAACATACTATCGAGATCTAAATTATGCTGTGGCAAATTCAAAAACCCATTCTGTGCTTGAAGTAGCTGTGACAGAAATCATTAGCAAAAATTCTTATGTTTGTAATGCCTTTGTCAAAGTGGAACCTACTCAGTCTCAAGGATGCTTGGCTTCCCCAAAGATTACCAGAGTGTATACGTTCGACATAACAAAGGCAGACAAGATTTTTGACCACCTATTCACAGATAAGATGTTTAGATTCTCGGTAGAGTACAAGATTTCACCACCAGAGGAGCTCCAAAATAAGGAATACTGTAAGTATTATAACTCCTAGAATCATACTACGAATAATTGTATTACTTTTAGAAATGATATTCAAGACAAGATAGATAAAGGAGAGTTCAGATTTCCTAAAAAAAAAAAAGCAGCGATGAGAGTAGATGTGAATCCTTTTTCAAAGTAGCTGGCTACTGACATGGTCACAGTTGACATGAAGGGCTGTCTTAGAATGGAGGCCAAGAAGCCGGGTGGGCCTGCTACTCACTACAAAGAAGAAATCTCTACAGTTATCCCAATCCAAGATGTGTGGTGGGATTAGGAAATAATCCATATCAGGAGAAAACGAAGTTGTTCCCAGGAGCATCATGTGTGCATGTGCCAAAGAGGTGCCCAAAAAATGCCAAAGAAGAATCAAATCAAGGAAGAAGATCAGCCTATAAGTCATGTGACGGAAAGAAAATCAGTCTTTCAACGTCTCCAACACTCGGAGCCAAAACATCAATTCCTTAGAGGAAATATCAAGCCAACACAACTAAGAACAGTAAGACCGCCAGGGCAGTGGGTCAAAGTTATTCATCCAAAGTTTCCTCAACTAAATAAGATTCCATCCAGATCTCAGAAACGAAGGATGCAAAGAATGAGACAAGTCGATCGTAGGATGACAGAGACAACCAATTAACATCCAGAAGGTAATAAGAGGAGGACGATAGAGTTTCGGACAAATCCTATGTATGTGTACAGGCCGCGCAAGGTTTAGAGGATAATGATTCAAGATCAGCCAAGTTCCAATAAGGTGTCTTATTCCAACAAAGGAAAAGAGCTTATGAATTGTAACGTGGTCTTCATCCTACCGGAGAACTTCATGGCTAAAGAAGGACAACCCTCTTTCATAGCAGGAGATGTCGAAGAGCAGGGTGGGATAGTAGAAATCCTGCCAAAACTGGTTAAGAAAGAACAACATCCACTCTTAATCTTGAAAACTCAAGAAGGAGAACCTGCACAAAGCGTTGTCTTTGAAAGGCCTTCAATGGAGATGACACAGCACGTCTGGCCTTTGTACATCGCAGGGCATATTGACGGAGTATTGATCAACAGGTTGTTAGTGGATAACGATTCAGCTGCAAAATTAATGCCTTGAGCTGTATTCAACAAGATTAGGAAAACTGAGCAGGATTTGTTGCCCTCAAATGCGAACATATCGACTTTTGCTGGAGGAATCATATCATCCCAAGGTATTATTGTTGTTAATCTCACTATAGGGAGCAAAACATTGACCACTCCCTTCTTTGTGATAGATTCTCGCTCCGCTTATAATTTGTTACTGGGGAGGGATTGGATCCATGCTTGTATGGCGGTGCCTTCAACATTACATCGGTGTTTGGTATCCTGGAAGGATTAGGATATTGAAGTAGTTTGGGTAGACAAAAGGCCTTTCCTAGCATCAGCCAATCATGCTGAGGCAAGGCTATACGATGAGCATATTGGTCCCATAAAAGTGACTGGTCTAGATAAAGAAAGCCGTCTAATAGCTGTGATGTTGTCCAACAAAATGCCAATGGAAGATTTGAAGGACATTTACAAACGGGTAATCGACCCCCATATTTTCGAAGTAAATAGGTCGATTACTTCCTTCCTCCAAACAGTGTTTAATGGAAGCATGACCGTCAGGAATTAAAAAAGCAATTGCATTACAGGCCACCATGAATAAGCTAATTGTTCACTTATCTGAAGAAAGATTGAACGACTTGAATGCAGAGGAGGAAGGAGCTTCCATTAATTCGGCCGGAGAAATTTTTGAAGACGAGTTACATGAGGAGGAAATACAATTGGAAGAACCGAAAGTTGCTCTGGCCAAATTAGATGATCTTAAGGCTGAAGTACAAGATCCGCTAGAGGCAATCAATCTGGAAACAACTGAAGTTCCCAGAATGGTTTATATAAGTCAACTGCTGCTTGAGGCGATTAAAGGAGAACCGGTGGAGGTCCTCACTCAATACAAAGATTGCTTTGCATGAGATTGTAACGAAATGCCTGGATGATCTAGGCAACTAGTTGAGCACAGACTCCTAATCAAGCCAGGATATCGCCCGTTCAAACAGCCGCCAAGGAGAATGTCTACGGAGGTCACATTATTGATTAAGAAAGAGTTAGAGAGGCTTCTAAAGGCATGCTTTATCAGAACAGCCAGATATGTTGAATGGATTTCGAATGTTGTCCCAGTAGTGAAGAAAAATGGTAAACTCAGGGTATGTATTGATTTTAGAAACCTTAATCTTGCTACCCTTAAGGATGAATATCCAATGCCAGTAGTAGATTTGTTGGTGGCAAGCTCAGGGTATGTATTGATTTCAGAAACCTTAATCTTGCTACCCTTAAGGATGAATATCCAATGCCAGTAGCAGATTTGTTACTGGACGGTGCAGTCAAACATAAGGTTCTGTCATTCATGGTTGGTCATTCAGGTTACAACTAAATTTTCATTGCGGAGGAAGACATGCCTAAAACAGCTTTTAGATGCTCAAGAGCCTTGGGATCATTTGAGTGGGTTATCATGCCATTCGGCCTAAAAAACGCAGGAGCAACATACCAACATGCTATGAACACTGTGTTTTATGATAAGATTGGTAGATTCATGAAAATTTATATTGATGGCGTTGTAATAAAATCTAATTGATATTCCCAACATCTTGAAAATCTAATCATGGCTTTTGAACGTATGAGGAAGTATCAGTTGAAAATGAATCTCTTGAAGTGTGCGTTTGGTGTAATAGTTGGAAATTTCTTAGGGTTTCTTGTACATCAACGAGGGATAGAGGCAGATAGCAACAAGGCCAGATCGATAATGCAGGCAAGGCCACCTACTTATAAGAAGGAATTACAGTGACTAATGGGGCAGGTTAATTTTCTTCGAAGGTTTATTTCGAATCTAGTAGGAAAAGTCCAAGTATATTCAGGGTTGTTGAAGTTAAAGAAGGAAGAAGAGTTCAGATGGGATTCATGTCATTAACAAGTCTTTGACGATATTAAAAGGTATCTTGCTAGTCCCGCAGTACTTGCCCCACCAATCAAAGGGAAGGCAATGAAGCTTTATAATTTAGCATCAAAAAAGTCGTTGGGAAGTCTTTTAGCCCAGGACAATGAAGCAGGAAAGGAGCAGGTCGTATATTATTTGAGTAGATTACTTACTCCTATAGAATGTAAGTAATCTCCCATTGAAAACTTATGTCTGGCCCTATATTTTGCTGCCTCAAAATTAAGACATTACATGCTACCAGTACCTGTTTACTTGATATGTTGCACGGATTTAATCAAATATTTGCTATCTCGGCCTTTCTTTAAAGGACGACTTGGTAAATGGTCTTTAGCTTTGATGGAGTTCTCATTTCATTATATACCACAAAAGGCTGTCAATTGGTAGGCCGTGGTAGACTTTTTGACAGATCATCCTTGCCTCGAAATAAAAGAAGAAATGGATATAGGAATGAATATATCCATGATCAATTTCGTGTCATTACTTTGATGGTAGCAGAATAGAGAATGTGTTAGGATGTGGGATCGTTATCATCTCACTAGCAGGATTGGAAACGAAATTGTTGTTCAAATTTGCTTTCAAGTGTTCGAATAACCAGGTTAAATATGAAGCAGTTATTATCGGATTAGAAATCCTGAGAGATATGGGAGTACATTCTGTTCATATCAAAGGCGATTCACAACTGGTAGTAAACCATCTCAGAGGAGTTTACAAGTGCCATAGTGAGGAGCTAATGTCGTATTATGCAATGGCTGTGCAAATAATGGATGATTTCGATGATTGCATGATATCATGTATCCCTAGAAGATTCAATGAGGAGGCAAATGAGTTAGCACAGACGGTCACTGGATTACGGATTCCTTATGGGATTTATCATAAAATTGTGACCATCCACAAGAAAATCCTGCCTTCTGTTAGGAGGAGGCCAGAAGCATTACAGGCCTTTCTCGTGGATGTTTCTTATGATGAGGAAGATAGGAGAACACCAATTACTTCTTTCCTAAGATGTCCTACAAAGGTTTGCGATAGAATCATCATGAGGAGGTCAGTACATTACATCATGATTGAAGGAGAATTGTTTAAGAAAAGTTTAGAAGATGATTTACTGCTAAATTGTTTGTCAAAAGGCGAAGCAACGTAGGTCATGGCAGAGATACATGAGGAGATTTATGGAGCTCATCAGGCTGGAAGAAAAATGAGATGGTTGATAAGGAGGTACGGATATTACTGGCCTACCATCTTGGGAGATTGCATTAGATATGCAAAGGGTTGTCAAGCCTACTAAGCACATGAACCAGTCCAGCATGTACCAACGCAATCCCTAAATGCAGTAATTAGATCTTACCCTTTTCGAGGATGGGCAATGGACCTAATAAAGAAGATCTTTCCTCCTTCTAAGGGACATTGTTATATAATAGTAGCCACTGATTATTTTACAAAGTGGACAGAGGCTATTCCCATGAAGGTAATAGAGCAAAATAATCTGATAAAGATGATAAAGGAGAACATCATTCACAGATTCGGCCTACCCCAACATATTGTGGCAGATCGAGGGACAATATTCTTTAGAGGACAAGTTCAGGCCTTTACTGAGGAATACGGTATTACACTTGTCTATTCATCCCCTTATTATGCGCAAAGTAATGGTCAGGCTGAGTTAACTAATAAACTCGTGAAAAATATAATTGATAGGTTGGTGGAGGACAAACTATGGAAATGGCATGAGACATAATCTGAGACACTATGGGCATATAGGAACTCTAAGAGAACAACTACTGGGGAAACTCCTTTTGCCCTTACTTATGGACATGAGGCAGTTTTACCCATGGAGGTTACAGTTAAATCTCTTCGAGTAGCAATATAGAACAATTTAATGCCTTTAGAATATTCACAAGCAATGCACATGGAGTTAGAAGGTTTAGATGAAGTAAGACTAGCTGCCTTGGATAGATTGGTTGTGTAGCAGAACCAAGTGGCCAAAATATATAATAAAAAAGTTAGACACGAAGTCTTCATAGAGGGGGAATTAGTATGGAAGGCCATATTGCCCTATGGGCAAGGATCTAAAATACGGTAAATGGTCCCCATCTTGGGAAGGACCATTAAGAGTATTCAAAGTTTAAGCAAAAGGGTCATACATACTTGAAGATCTAGATAGAGAAATTCACAAACATCCTATTAATGGCAAGTATTTAAAAAAATATCATCCATCAATCTGGAAAATTTCAAATCATCAAAATTGAAAGCATGTCAAAAGTAGAAATTTAACAGAAGTCCAGGGAGAAGATTCTTAAGATGGAGTTGAAAGCGGGCCTAATTCTGTTCAATGTTTTCAATCTCAAGCTTCGTCATCGCCGCGTCACTAGCAGATGAAATAAGACTAGTCTCCACTACAGATTGCTTTGCCATCAACTCTTGGAAAGAAGAGAATAGTGTGATAGCTTGAGCTTTCAACACTGGGAGGTCCTCCTCAATTACTGTTAGTTCTTTTTGGAGAGAGCTGAGGCTTAGAATTTTTTTCCTTCTCCAGATCTTCTGATCTCCTTCATCCTTCAGCTGTTAAAAGTAGTGAAATGATGAAGCAAGTTCTTGCTTCAAGTTCTCGAAACTGGAAGCCTTGGTTTCATATTCATTATTCTTCTTCAAAGCAGAATTATAGGCTTTATCTAAGAGGGGGAGATCCTGGTTAAAAACTTAGAGAGCTGGAAGGTCCGCATCAAGAGTAGGAGTGGAAGAAAATAATACACTAATGGCGTTCTTGAAAAGGTTAAGACGTCCAGGATGACGGATATCTGGGAGAGAAAGGTTCTGTATCGCCTTCAAATCAGACTTTGCTTTCTCGATCTCATCAGTAGAAGGAATTCTTAGGGCTTGAGAAGCCACACCAGAAGAACTTTCTGAAGCAGGGGAGTGAGTTTAGCAACAAGTTGGGCAAAGAAAGATTCTATGTCAACCAAAAATAGAAAATTCGTCCTTGTAGAGTCAAACTGTTCTTTGGCGATAGGGTTAATCTCTTTAGCAGCAGAAATTCCCTACATAGGCTGAAGAAGACAGTAAGTATTCGGACTAGAAAGAATTAAAAGGCAGAAGATTGCATTTCGATACCTTGTTCACAAAATGAGGAGAATTTGAATGATCTTTTTTGGGAGGAGAAGGAAAGGATGCTTCTGGTTCATAGGAGCTATTTGAATCAGACTGAGGTTCCTCATAGAAAGAGAGACTTCGGTTGGCAATAACTTTGACAAACTTCTTAGGAGTGGGAGCAGTGACAGGAGTATCAACTTCATACTTTTCTTTCCTTTTCTTAGAGTCTTCTTGGTAGAGTTCAGGTGGAGAAGGCATAATAGAAATTGAAATGGCTAGGATGGGCTCAGATAAAGAAGGAACTTCTTTTTGTGGGAAGAAGGCAAGAAGTAAGGTAAAATAAAAAATGTGAGTGGTATATTGTTAGATAGTGTTTTACCTTTTTAGAGGCTTGTGCTCGATAGTCACCTCTGGTGCGCTTACGGAAAGAAGGAGACAAGTCCTAGAAAGTAAAAGAAATTGTGGTGAACAAAATGAAAAGGAAATGAGAGGAAAACTATAGAAAACTACCTTAATGGGAATATGATCATCAAGGTCTATATCACCCTCAAAGACTTCAACAGGGGAAGAAATTTTTGGTTGAGCTACACCTGAAAAAGAAGAAGATCAGTATGGAAGGAAGGATAGACAAAGTAAAGAAAACAAGCAAAAGGTTGACCTGTTCCTTCCACGGGGATGAAGCGGATTGCCCCTTGGCGTTTGGACTCTTCGGTTTTCCAAAGAGGTAGATTTACCTTGGCAATAGTTACTTGTTTGGCTTGAGGTAGTCAATCATGTACCCCCGATGTTTTAAATAGATCAACAAAAACTGCATCTATCGGAGGATCTGAAGGGATCTATTTATCAAAAGGTTTAAAGAAGGTTTCAAAGGGTAGAACATTCTCCTCTAGAGTTTGTCAGGCTTTCAAAAAAGCAAGGCTGGCTTTACCTTGAGACTTGGTCGATTTTGGTGCTTTCTTTTCTTTTTTCAAAGCCAGGGCGGCACGAAGAATTTTCTAGTCTGGGGAAATTCTAAATAGAACATTCTTGGATGTTTCGTGCAATTGATTTTGAATGAAGTATTTCCACTAAGGGTTGAATTCCAGAGAAGAATATGGAAATTCATCAAAAGCTTGCAATTGGAAGGATTTATTGAGATAAGGGAAAACTTGGCTCACGGTATTGATCTCATCCATGTCAAGAATGGGTCTTCCGGTGAATGAATCATTCTCAAATTCAAAAGCAGGAAGGGGTACCAATTGAGTCAGACCGAATTACCGTGCCATTTGTGCTGCATTATAAAATTTAACTCCGCATTTGTTATTGTTGGGAGTAAAGCAGAGACCACAGGGCAAATCCCGTGAAATCAACAAACTGGCCCAAACTTTCCTTTGTTCTTGATTGGCATTATCAAGTTCGGAGGTAGGGGTATGTAATCAAGAAGGACCCACAGACCGAAGGAAAGGGAGCCATTGACTAGCACCAAGAGTAATTAAACCTTCATAAAAAAGGTAAAGCAATTATCAAAAGTGTGAGGTTTTGGTCTAAAAGGAAGGAGAGTCAAGCCTTTAAGAGGTTGTCCAGAGGGAAGTCAGGGCAGAACCAAGGAAAATAGGACCAAAGCTACATCTGCAATAGCCAGAGGGGCCTAGAGCCAATATTAAATTGGGTATCAACCATTTTTTCATGCCTTTATAAAGATGAGTAAGGACAAGCGGACCTAATGCTATTTTTCGGCCTGAGGCAAGGGCTTTGGCCAACTCGATGAAATCTTTGGCAATATTTAGAGAAGGGATGCAGAACATAAACTTGTTTAGCCAGTAGATAAGGAAGGCTATATGTTCGGTGTCGGTAACAGGGCTAGAAGGTTTTCCTTGGTTCACTATGAGGAATTGGCCGTATGACATATCTTTTGGGGCAGGATAAGAGAAGGAGAGGTCTGTACAGGAAATGAGTGCATTTGCTTCCTAACCATGAGGTCGCAGGCCAGCAATAAAGGCCAAATCTTGAAGGGCAGGAGACATAAAGCCAATAGGAAAAAGAAAGAATTAGTGAAAGGGGACCAAAACTGTAGGACAGCAAAAATCAGAGCCTTATCAACTTGAAAGGGTACACGGCTAAGCAGGATGGCATCATAAATACCTTTTTTTTTTCTCATTTTGCCCTTAGATCAAAGAAGTTACCTAATCCATTGGTAGTAATCGTTGCGGGGGGTGTGCCATAGCTTGATAGGAGTCCCCTTATGGTATTTTTCCTAGGGAGGTGTGGACAGGACAAGAGGTAGTTGACCTTCAATATGTAGAAAGGAGATAGAATACCAGGGTATTGCTCCTTGAATGCTGGCCCTAATCCGAATCGCTTGCTGGAAGCAATGAGACTCGATTTCCAGAGAACCAGGGTTTCAGAGTAGATTGGAGGTTTTCGTTGAGCAATCAAGTCTTTCACCTGTTTGGCGGCACTATTGGGATCTCTGGCAGGAGTATTGGCTCATTTTGTAGTCATGAACAAAAGGAAAAAGGAAGCGAAGAGGCTGACAGAAGAAGAAGGTAGCGTAGAAAGAAGAGAAGGCTAGAGAGAGAGTAATAAAGGGAGGTGAGATCCGGAGATAAGGAATAAAGGCGAAAAATCATGAGGAATATTCAAAGACTCCTTTTGGGAATCTCAAAGAACTCTTTGAAGGGGCAATGCTTGGGCCACATTTGGAAAATATAAAAGAGTAACTAATTTGCTAGGAAATAGGAGGCTGAGTATTTAATAATGATCAGATGGGATTTTTATCCAGTAGAATAAAGGATAAATTTGAACGGGAACACGTGTTATCATGGGAGCAAATCAAGAGGAACTTAGTTTTTGAAACAAATTAAGGAGAATAATAAAGAAAAATGGTTTGTAGGAAAGACAGATGGCAACTGACAGAGGAATAAAGCGGAGTGGTTGCAAATGGAAAGAGAAAGAGGACATGTGTCGGCCAAAGAGAAAGTCAAAGTGGACAAAGAATTGTTAGAGAAAAAGGGCGCACTAAGTAGGACGTGCAGTTAGGAGGAGTATAAAAGTAGAAATCAGCCAAGGAATGACACATCCAACATATCAAAAGCTTCGAGCTTTTTTTTATTTTCTTATATTGTATTTGCACATCTTTTCATTTCAAATTTCAAATCTGTTTGTTCGTCCTCATTTCAATTTTTGTTTGCTAAATTAGATTCAATTTCTGTTCTCAGCCTTAGTTATAATTTTTTTTAAATTCTTATTTCATTAAGTATAAAGTTATTTCAAGTTTAAATTTAACTTCTATTCATTTGTCCTGCAAATTTCATTATTTTAATTCAAAAAGACACATGAAAATTGTTGAAGTCCTCTTCATTGAGGCAAAAAATCGAACCAGTAGCTTCTCGCTTCGAGTTGCACACAATCCGTCTTGCTTTGAAGTTAGTTTGGCTCAATTCCAAATACAATTGGACACTTTCGTCCTGACATGCCCACAGCATATCATTAAGTCCTAAACATAATTCTGCGCGAAAACAACACTAAGGAGGTTGAATTTTGTGCTATAATTGAAGGTGATGGCACCAATCTTCTATGATCTCTAGCTATACCACTTTCCATCCTTCTTTGCAAGTCACATTTCTTTTATAGAATTCCTTCACTGATTGAGATTCTCATGGGATGTTATACATTCTTGGTGTGAAAGACATAGATAACTTAGTTGGCTGTCAAGTTGAAGCCTGAGTATGCAAAATTCCTTTAGCCTGTAAAGGGAAAATAACATACTCAAGATGTGGATTTCTGAACTCAAAGAGGGGTGATAGAAATGTAGCCTCGAGTTTGTTTCTTTTATTATTGTTAAAGAGTGCACATTCTAAATAGCATGTGAAAACAAACTTAAGGGTATGGGTTGGAAGTGGCAGAATATGAGGAGCTTGAAGGATGAAACTAACTGTGGGATTGTGTTGAAAGTTTGTGTTCAACAAAGGAGAAACAAAAGAGATGATTGCTTCTCAAAGTTCCCTTGTGTGGCCATTTTCCTAAAAAAGAGAAATCAAGTTGTACGTTTTGAAGCATTTCCCTCTTCACATCATGTCCAAACTATTGTAAGATATATTATGCATATATTACAGCTTTGAAAAGTGAAAACCTTGCTTTCTAATTGAAAGAGTTAACAACATTTCTTTTACATATCTTTATAGTTTACAACTTGTAGTACGAGTACCTTTGCACCGTTGCTTTAAATGCTCTTGATTTTTATGATAGCTAAGTTATGACTAATAAGATATTCTGCTTTTCAACTCTCCACGACGGGAATAGATCATGAGCCTTTTTTTCTATTTTGGTCCCATTTCTTCTTCAGTTACCTTGTTGGGGAGAATGAAGTAGCTATACCAATAAACTGAACTGAAAATATCACTAATTTGATAGATTTAACCTTACAGCTTCCAAAGTGTTATTGCAGACCTGCTTTGAATCCAGATGGGGTTCTGTCAGCCAATCAATGCATTCAGTGGCTTTATGCTTGATTGAGATTTTTGGCTCTAAATGGTATTTAAACAGCAAACCCACCTTATACCATGAACTTGATGAGGATTCTCTTGGTTGTTAATTATATTTTATTTGCAAAGATGAAGTATCCATCTAGTGCAACTTAATCATTTGATTATTGTAGTTTATGCTCTGCAATGTTGCAAAGAATACAAGGGCCATCTCCGAAGTGAGGATAAGTGTCCCAAGTTCCTCGTGTTTATGGTGAAACTAGGGCTATGTTTGAAGTGTCAGATTAGAACATTGGATTGGACTATTTGTCCAAAGAATTTCTTAATCCCATGAATTGGGGGATAATTAGCTCAATGGGGGGATGTGGTACATAATCCAGGGATAACAAGTCTCATAGGACTAAATATAAAATTACTTATTTACCATCGTATATAAACCTCAAATTGACAGTCCTAACTATTTTCGTCTGCTCTTAGTCGTCCATCACGCTCGATAGCCCTAACCTCAAGTATATACCGGCGGTCTAGGACCCGAGTTTCTGGGGTCCTGGGGGTATGGGGGTTTTGGGCTTCGGGGTCCTAGGGTTCGGGGCTATGGGGTCCTAGGATTTTAGGGTCTCAAGGTCCCGAGGTCTAGGACTACAGAGTTCCGAGGGTCCAGGGTCTCGGGAATCTAGGGTCCCAACGGTCTGGGGTTTGGGGTCCTAGGTATCAGAGGTCTGGGTGTCACGCCCCAACATCAGGGTCACGCGAAAGCCCACCAAAAATACAGTTTGAGAAAATAAGATTGGCAGTTGGAAAGCCCTCAACTCAAAAATATATATCATTTGGATAAAAACCCCTACAGTTCAACTCTCATAAACTGAAACATGCATCTCATACATGAATAAGCATATCGCCTGAAGGCGTACAAAACCCGCCATCACAGGTGTTACATGTAAAAGTACATGTACAAAAACAGGAAAAACTACAGCAAGTCTTCCATCACCTCTGCAACTAGGTCAACT
>JAULJZ010175900.1:0-11915 GCA_032270985.1 Heliamphora pulchella
TCTCGAAATGCCTCCCACAAAGATCGAGAAGGATGTAAGGAGCTTCTTGGGAAAGGTTCAGTTCATCAGCCGATTCATCATCAAACTAACCACTACTTGTGAACCCTTATTCAGACTCTTGAAGAAAGGAACCAAGTTCCAATGGGACTAGTAGTGTCAGGACGCCTTTGAAGCCATACAGAAGTATCTGCAAAATCCTCCAGTTTTGTCACCACCAGAACCCAGCAATTCTTTGATACTATACCTATCAGTGACTGATTTAGTAATAGGGTGTATGTTTGCACAGGAAGACAAAGCCAAGGTAGAAAGAGCTATCTATTACTTGAGTAGGAAGATGATCGAATGCGAACAAAAATATACGCCTTTGGAGAAGACTTAGTGGGCGCTAGTATGGGCATCCAAGAAGTTACGCCATTACATGTTAGCATATCGAGTTATACTAATCTCGAGGATGAATCCACTCAAATACCTTTTCGAAAAGCCTACATTGATAGAAAAGTTAGCCCGGTGATTGCTGATGTTAGTCGAATTTGATTTGCAGTATGTCATAAGAGAATCAGTGAAAGGGAGAGCCGTAGCTGAGTTCTTAGCCAACCACCCTATCAACGGAGAAGAAGAGTCAGAGTTCGAATTTCCCGATGAGCAGGTACTGAAGATTGAGAAAGACATATGGATCTTCTTTTTTGATGGAGCCTCAGACCAATATAGTTACAGGATAGGGATACTCCTTATCAGTCCGAATGATTCTCATATCCCTTTGGCTTTTAAGTTGAGTTTTGACGTCACAACAATCAGGCCGAGTACGAAGCTTGCTTAGCCGGATTGGAAGCCACCTTGGAACTAGTGGTAAGAAAGTTAGAGGTTATAAGAGACTCAGCTGTGGTAGTATCTCAGGAAAAGGGAGAGTGGAAGGTTAAAGAAGAAAAGTTGGTCTAGTATCACCGAGAGCTTGAGCTGATAATCCCTTACTTTGAAAGTGTGGTGTTCATTCATGTGCTGAGGCTATAGAGCAAGTTCGCTGATGCCTTGGCCACTCTGGCATCGATGATAGACATATCACCCGGGTTAAGGATGAGGTCTTTGGAAATTCAACAAAGGGATGCACCTGCAATCAGCAACATTGCTATCATCCAAGAAGCTAATGGCAGGCTACCATATTATCACGACATCTTAAATTTCACCAAGAATGGAGAATATCCAAGCCGAGCTAGTAAAAAGGACCAGAGAGTAATCAGGAGACTCGCCGCATAGTTTGCGATCTGTGAGAAAAAACTGTACGAAAGAGAATATCTGGGAGTCAATTAGCTTTGTGTCGACATAGAAGAGGGATATGAGGTGATGAGAAAAATTCATAGTGGAGTCTGCGGACCTCATATGAATGGGATGATGCTGGCTAAGAAGATCATGTGCCAAGGATATTTTTGGATGACCATGGAAGCAGAATACCATCAGTTTTTCCGGAGATGCTGAAAATGCTAGATCCACGATAACCTCGTGCATGCACCGTTATCCCAGCTTTATAACATGACCTCGCCCTGGCCGTTCTCAGTTTGGGGGATCGACGTAATAGGAAAGATTACACCTAAGGTGTCAAGCACGAGTTTATTCTCATGGTGATTGATTATTTCACGAAGTGGGTCAAAGCTACCTCTTACTCAGTCTTAAAAGCCTCCCAAGTAGCTAGATTCATCAAGGAGAATCTCATCTGTCAATATAGAGTTCTACATGAGATAATTTCAGACAATGGTTTCCATTTTCAAGGATAAGTACTAAACCTCTTGGGAGAGCATTGGATTGTCAGCCACAAATCTTCGCCGTACAGACTGCAAACCAATGGAGCTGTGGAAGCTGTAAATAAGAATGTGAAGAAAATCCTACAAAAAACGATAGAAGGAAGCAAGGATTGGCTAAAAAAGTTACCATTTGCGCTTTAGGGATACCGAACCTCGATTAGAACTTCTACTGGAGCAACACCTTACGCCTTAGAGTACGGAATGGAATCAGTTCTACCTATAGAGTTGGAGGTTCCATCTTCAAGAGTAATAGTTGAAACCAATACCCCGAGTCAGAATGGCAGAGGGACAAGTTTGAAGAATTACTCCTTTTTGACAAAAGAAGGCTTAGAGCATTGTTCTATGTTTAAGGATTTCAAAGAAGGATAGCTCGAGCATTTAACAAGAAGGTTAAGTCTCGAAACTTGAAATAAGGTGACTTAGTCCTCAAAGACATCAGATCTCCTATTTTTGATCCCAGGGGCAAGTTCAAACCCAATTGGGCTGTGCCCTATCTCATTAAGACCTTGATGTTGGGAGGCATTGCCATCCTTATGAATTTGGACGGAAATGTTTTCTTCACACCTATCAATTCAAACTAACTTAAAAAATTCTACCCGTGAGGGAAAAGCCTGCAAAAGGAGAGAATCATTACTCAGGTGTAACCCGAGACTCGAACTACGTTATGGGCTGATTCACTTCCTTTGGGATACGTAAGCAGCTTCTGTCAGAAGTTCGGCCCACTTGTTTTGCAACTATGTTTCAAGTCGCTAATTAATGCAAAAGCTTGTTTTAAATCTCTCTAATAAAATGATTTTGTTAAAAAAAGTCATCACAAACCAAAAGTGGAGAAACATTCACCAAAAAGTTTTACCGATACAGTTTTCAAAAGATATAAGAGAAGCTCGCAAATCATCATCCTAAGAAATAAAAAGGGGAAACAAGCAAAAATATTCAAGTACATCAAAGCAAAATCAAGTCCTCCTTCCCTTCGTATCCCCTTCCTATCCTGCCTTGCGCTCTATCTCCACTTGCAACCAAGCCTTGTAACTCGCAGATAGCCCATTGTCAAAATCCCTGCCAACTGGTATCCTCAGTCGAGAAGACCAAGCCCGCTGATACTGACCCAAGAAAGGGGCTTGATGAGTATGACTGTACAGATGGCTCACAAAAGTCTTGGGACAAATCTGGGTGCACCTAAATTGGCAAAGAATGCGATAAGGATATAACAGAAGGTAGCCGACTTCAAGCCGACCAACAAGACCCTCGAATGGCCCACAGTCGCAGTAGTCATAGAAGATATCTTCAGCCAAGGGCATAGCCAGGAGATGTCTTCCTCGGTCAAAGAATTCAGAAAATCCTGCCAACGAGTCTCGGTAGAGCACAGCCGATAAACTTGACGACGAATGAAGGATCTTACATTGTAACTATCATACATGGGCTTCTCCAACAAATTTGCCTTCTCCATTAACCAAACCTAAGAGAAACAAAGAAAAAGGAGAGTTAAGTGAAAAAATATCTAAGAATAAAGAAAAATGTGAGCTGAGCAAAAAAAAATATAATAAGAGAAAACGTAGGAAAAAGGAGTGTTGAGTGGAAAAACCCAAGAGAAATATAGAAAAAGGAGAGTTGAAAATCTACCTGCAGCAAAAGAGCACTACCAGCAAAATAAGAAGCACCCTCGGAGTGGACTGCATCAAGACCGAGAAGCATCTTAGTAAGGACCAACGGAATGGGATCTCGACTCTCGTGGATCTGATGAGCCACATCTACTAAAGAAGAATCAACTCTCTCATCAGAACGGCCCAAGAGAAAACGAGCCAAAAGATAGATGCAAAGAGCATGCCGATGATGAAGCTGGAAAAAGAAGTCTCAAGGAGACCCCGAGGTCCGAAGCGGTCCACAATCCGAGCTACATCGAGAAATCCATCATGAGTAATAATAGAAGCCTCACGCCTAGAGTAACCACAGAGCTGCATTAACTTGTCCCTGGGACTCAAGAAAGGCGTAGGACCTATGACCTCTTCTCAGCCCGAGATCTTCAAAACAGCTGAAAAGTCCTTCACAGTTAGATATAACACCGAAATGGAATACATAGACCTCGGGATCCCATAGCTGGGCTACTCCTCTCAAAAGATGCCAATCAACCTTCAGGGACCGCAAAGAGAATAGCGCATCTAGACCAAAGTTGAGGACGTTCTTATGCTCAATTGAGGAAAAATCACTCATCCAAGCCAATAGAGAATTGTTGTAAGAGTGAGCCATGATGGACACAAAATATCTAGAGCAGTGGGGTCTGGAACAATTGCCTCCTTTTTATAGATCTAGAAATGGGGAGAGCACACAGAATTTGCTCCAAGTTTTGCGCCAAAACAATGTGCTGTGGCCGTCACTTTTTTATTACGACCATAGCTTTACAATATAACGACCGTTATATTTCATTCCCAAAACTCACGGCCATGACACTAAAACTTCAAGCCGTGAGCTTTTCTTCACAAAAGTACATGCCATCATATCTAAACCAAGTGGCCGCCACATTATTTCCCACGGCCGCCATCTTTTTTATGCAAAAATTTTGGCAGCTTATCCCCATCTTGCAAATATGCCCCAAACTATAAATGTGCACCTGTTGGCAACTCACAATAAGAAAAGTAGTTTGTATAGCAAGATCACAACTCACGAGCCATACATTATGCATAATCAAGGTCTAAGCATTCAAGAGTAGTTTTCATAAAAGAGTCTAAGCATCCATAATAATCAAAAAGTGTAAACCCGAAGGCACGAAGGCCCAACCCATCAAAAGTAAAGTAATGTGTGTATAGCACGTAGGCTAAAGGAAGAATCAAGGACACGTAGGCCCCATCAGTATATCTGTGCAAAATGTCAAAAATAGTATGGATCAATGTGTATATGTGCAGTATGTATCAAGGCAGTGTACCAGAATAGTGAATCATGATAGTGTGGCAGTGAGATCATAACAAAGTATCAGAATGTATCAAATGGGCACGCAAACCCAGGACAAAATAGGCACACAGGCCTCCAAGAAAAAAAGAGAGAAGAGAAATGAAATCTTCAGCAGTATGACAGATCAAAAAGGTCACTTCCGCTGGGTCCTCTTCCTCTGGACCACATAGCCTCCCTAGGATGACTCTCTGGATGTCGACCCGGTCTCCTCTACCTTCTCTGAGATGTTAACAGTCTGTGTAACACTAGGAGTCTGAGCGCTGGATGAAGAAGCAGCTACGACAAAAGTAGAAGTCCAAGTAGAAGGAGCAGCTGAGGCAGCAGATGCTGTGCAACCACCACGAGTCCTTGGCCCACCTCCACGCCCACGCTGAAAGAAGAAAAAGGGCCACTTCAATTAAGGTAGATAATATGTGTAGAAAAAAAATATCCAAGAATACAAACAAAAGGCAGAAAGTACCACAACGGGGCCACCCCGAGGAACAGGAGGTTTTAAGCCATGAGCCTGGAAGGCAGTATCCTAGTAGCGCCCCAACACACTCATCCCAGTGATCAGGAGAAGGGACTAGTCACACCACTCCTGGGGCATCTGTCAAAAAAAGAAATAAGTCAGTGTAATTAGGTGTCAGGATCAGTCAGATATAAGAATTAGTACAGTCAGGTCATTGCAGTCAGATACAAGTAACAGTATCAAGAACAGAAGGAAGGATGTCGTACCTACTCGGTGCCAAGGGAAAGGAGAATCTCTGAGGTCGTTGGATCGAAAATTTAAATCTAATGAAAAAACTCATCCACAAATGTATCTACTGTCCAGGAGAGCTCGGGATGAACAGGACCTGGGGCAGCGGGAGGAGGACCCTACAAAGTAGCACGAGCACTTATGGTAGGCATGAGTCTCTCTCGAGCAAAGATCGTATAGTCACGATCCTCGCCCTCGATCAGTGTGGCAGTTTTAAGGCCCGCCAAGGCTCAGATGATCTCGATCGCACAGAGGGTGTCAGTCTAACGCATCCCCACCGAAGGCGTCTTTGGGATACGAAAGTGATCATACCCTAAGGACTGTCGAACGATGGGCTCACCGAAGTACCACTCTCTACAGAATGGCCCCTCAAGCAAGACCCAGGTCTGAGTGACCTCACGATTTTGCACCAAATCAGCACCAGCTCGCTCCTTCATGCCCATCCAGATGTCTCAGCATACCTGAAAGTCAAAGGAAACATGTCAAAAAGCGGTGTATATGCATAAAATGAGGAGTGGGAGTGAACAGAAGCAATAGTAACTTACTCGGTCAGGAGTGAGGCTGTCGAAGGAAAAGGCGGTCATCATCTAAGTCCTTTCCACCAGGCTTCGTGCCCCGATGACGTCTGGCCCATGGAAGTGCCCGAGGGATCACAAACGGCCCGTTACAGGAGTTCACCGGCTGGTGTATTCCCAAGAACTCATAAGCCTAATGCTTCAGAAAGTCAAGAAATGCATCAGTACTGTTTAATTAGATATGCAGATATGGAAATAGGAAAGGAATGTACTGAAAACAGAGAAAGAAAACATCCCTCCCAAATGCGTTAGTATCCACAGATGCTGAGATCAGAAGTTCGGGTAGCCGCGCTTATATATCCATATAGAGTGGTCAGTGCAGCCCCGCCCCACTCATAGGAGCCAATCTGGTCCACTACCACCATGGCAGCAAGGTGGTGGAGGTGCACCCTGTTCTCTATGTTTGGGAATAAGAATATCCCGAACATATAGAGAAGGAATGCACGAGCCACCCACTCAAAGTGTTGGACCTTGGAGCAAGAAAAGTGATGGAAGGTCGTCCTCAGCCACATATATCGTATGCTCCCCTTGTCGATGGAAGGGGGCACGTGGCCGAGGAAGTGTAGAAGAGTCTCGGGGCATTGACAGATATCTGGATCTAACAGGATCGGGTTGCTGCCTACCCGAATCCTAGTGATAAGAGATAAGTCTAGAGAGGTGAGGGTCACCTCAAATGTGAAAAGGTGGAAGGTGTTGGTGGTGTCTCACCACCTCTCCGTCAGAGCAGTAAGAGTGACCCTGTGGTTGTTAGTCCCCTCCAGCGTGGAAATGAAGCTGCTAAAGTCGGCTCGGTCAACGATCTCTCGGCTACATGATGGGAGCGCTGTATACTAGTCCAGGACATTGGAGGATCCACCAAAACCTCGAATGCGAAGCCACCCCTGAAATGAAATAAAACAAACAAATTAGAAAACAAAAAAAATAATAAAGAGAAAAAAAACAACAATAATGGAATGAACAAAATAATGAAAACAAGACAAATAAAAACAATAACGGGATCAAAACTACGTACGTGGCAAGATGACTGAAACAAACTAACAATGATAAAAACAACAGCAAAACAAGACTCGAAATCAACTTTCACCCATCAGTTCAAAAACCTACCCCGTTTCGAAACCAACAATAACTCAACCCAATCAAAGTCAATTTGCTAGGATTCAATCTAAAACTCATTTGACATAGTTCAACTCCGAACAATGTTCAAGATCAAAAGAAAGTTTCAAAACGACCCCTAATCCACTGTAGAGTTTAACCTCAAAAATCGAAAGTAGTGAACATGATTAAAATTCCTTCTCAATAAAAATCAAATTCAAACCTAACCCAACCTAGCCTCAACCCCATTTGGCCCCGTTTTCAAAAGCCAACCAATCCAGAACTCTTATCTAATTACAAATTAACATACTAGCTCGCTAGTTTTGATTCCCTATCCAAACCAACCCCTAACTTCGTTCTAAACCCACGTTTTCAAAATTCAAATTTAGCCCAACACCTACCTAGATTTATCACCAAATACAAAATCAAACCTAATTTGAAATTCATCTAATCTAATCTTGTTTTAAACAAAATTTCAAGTTTGACCGTAGGTTTAACAAAAAATCTACCCAAATTCAAAAATTACATTTTAAATAGGGATTCGCTCAAAACTCATTCTAAACCCAAATTCAGACCCTAACATGGTTTCCATCTATAGACACCCCAATCTGACCAAGCCAAATCTTAAGCACCCATCTCGAATGTGTCCCGATGATCAAAGAATGAGAATCAAGCTCGAAAGTATACTCTTAAGCAAGCAAAAATACAAAAAACATCAAATAGCCCAAGTCGTGATGTTCATTTATCACGGCCGTAACTATTTGATTCTCATCGTTTCTTTTTGTTCTTTTTCGTAACATCGTTTGTAACGAATGCCACGTTTGAAACCCTACCGCCACATTTTCCACCAACACAGGTTGTGGCCTGAACTGTATAAAGCAAAAAGGTTCCAGCCTGAACTATTAAAAAGCAAAAAGGTAACAACCATAACTATTTGCTCTTTTTGGGCAGGTGGCAGCATTCCAGAGGGGGTCTTCCTCGGGTATTTTGCCTATAAATAGACGTCGTTTTCAAGCCATTTGAGAGGAGAACAATTTCAGAACACCCTTACGCAGCCAAAATTCATTCTCACCCAATATCCTATACTTTCCAAGCCATTTTGGTGTTCTTGCTTGCCTTGGAGGAGTCCTTGGAGCTTGTATTGGATTAAAGACTTCTTATTCACATCCCCGAGGGACCATTTGAGACAGATATACACATGAGGTAACCTTATGAACCACGATTTTTCTCTAAACCTCCATTTCTCTCCTTCGAGGGTGTCGTGGGTGAGGTTTTTATTGTTTTGTTATCATTTATTTCTATACAAGTATCATTTTTCTTAAGTTCTCACTATATTAAGTTCCTTTATGGTCTTCTGTTCAGTATAGTTACTATTGTTTTCGTTCTGTTTTCATACTCACTAGCACACTGAACACACTTGAAGTTTTTTGAGGTTCTGCAAACCCAACGGCCGTGACCTTCCAATGATACGGCCGTGAGGTTTCTATACTGATCCATCATTTTTAAACCTATATAAGGTACGGCTATGTGGATCATTTGCCCAGGCCGTGACATTTCTTTTAGGCTAAAGGTGTAAAGAAATGCTTTCAAAACCTCTTTCATCTCCTTTTATTTCATATTCTTCTGTGTTGTTTTATTGTTCTGTTTAATGTTCATACATCACTATTTGCTTTCTTGAGAAGTGATGAATAACAGATCCGGCCTAGATTAAATAAGCTATGGTCTCTATTCCTTACATTTTCATTTCTATTTGTTCTGAGATTCTACAAAACCAACGGCCGTAACCTTTTAATGACTCGGCTGTACAGCTTGTTTCACCTATAGTCACGTCCATGAGGATCTTATATCGAACCATCACCTTTATGCCTCTAAATAGTTCGACCGTGATATTCCTTTATCTAGGCCGTGACATTTGTTTTGGGCTAAGAGTGTGAAGATGTCAATAAAAGTTTCGTGATATTTATGCTTTGTAGTTTTCTCTTCCTTATTGCTGTTCTGATACGTATTCTTTCTTTTATACCATTATTTCTCTCCTTTGAGGGGCAATGAATGGTGGATCTAACACCAGATTAGTGGGTTATGATCGCTGTTCTTTATGCTTTCATTTCAGTACATAATGTGGACCTAAAACATGCCAACCATGACCTTCAATACACATGGCTGTAGGTTTTATAAGCCATAGAGTGTAGGCCGCCATATGTGCTCATCATAGCTGTCAGTTTTGCCTCTGTGATTGTCACGGCCGCTCGTTTACCTTGGCTACGGCCGCGTGGTTTTTGGAAGCTAGTGACACGAGAGATGTGTTCATGCATCCATTTTCCATTTATAGTGTCCAGTGCTTTAAGTTTAGTGTTTTTCATTGCATGGGGGATGAAGGATGAGGGATTTAGCCTAAGATTGATAGGTCAAGGTCTCTATCTTGCTTATCCTACACATTTGGGCCCCCTTTTGGTCCTCGCTTTGCATCCATACCCTTTCTAAAACCTTGAAAACCACAGCCATGACTTTCTTATATCATGTCCGTGAGGTTTATTATTGTGTTTTTCACGGTAACCATATATTTGTCCCGACCGTCAACTATGTGACCCCTTTTTGTCACGGCCACGACCTGTATTGCTAAGGCTGTGTATTTTATGCATATCCAGTAGCTTGAAACAGTGTCTTAATCTTCTCTATTTCATTTTATATAGCCTGTTTATTGCTTGTTAGAAACTAAAACTTTGTTGCATATCCCTTAGGTATTTATTTGTTTATTTTATTACTCACTCGTATCTTTTTCACTTTGTTTTGCTCAAACTATACGTGTAGCATATCTAGAAATAACAACCAAATCGCAAGACCTCGAGAATCATAGTTAGGTTTTGCTTTGTTGTTTACTTTTATTTGAACTCTTTTCAACCTCCTGTTCTGTATATGTTACCTTTAAAAAAGTTTATAATAAGAACCACATTGACAAAGTAGAGGCTAATCTCATGGTTGGGCGAGAAGGGTGCCTAACACCTTCCCTTTTCATACCTCAGCCCCGAATCCCCTTTTTCTCTGGTTATGCTTCTAAAAGATCCGCATCATTCTTTTGTTTTTCTTAGTTTTTCTCAAAAATCAAATGGCAACTCCATTTTGTTTTAAAAATGCGTTAAGATATCTTGGATTTTCGATTTTAAATAGAAAAGGAATAATATTTTTTATATATTAAAATGATGAATATCTAGTGCATTCCCCCTCCTCATTTTCCAAAAAGAAACATCTCGCACCATCCTATCTCAAGATTAGTATTTAAAGAAAATGTATATCCAAAACTCGTTTTATTCAAATCTCAAAATTCGTGTTCAATCCAAATCCTAACACGATTTCTATTTTAAATCTAAATTTAAACAAGCCCCGTTCCTAGGATATGATCCTACTTCAAACTAAGTTCAAACCAAAACTCAAATTACCCATCGACTCGATTCAAATTCAAAAAGTTCAAAATTCAATTCTCTTGCAACACAGCCCCTAATCTGCATCGAACCCATCCCAAATTCAACCTCGAAAAAAAAAACTCAAAACGGTGGACTCAACCAAAACATCGTCCCAACAAGAAAAATGCAAAAATCAATTCCAAACTCAACCCGATTTGACTTCAACCCAATTTGGCTCCGTTTTCATAATCCTACCAATTACGTTTCGTTTCAAAATCAAACTCAATATCAATTCGATACTCAAAATTCAACTTCAAAACAACATCCTAACCCACTAGTTCCATTTTCTTTGATCAACCTAGTTTCTAAGTTCGTTTCAAAAGAGGCCTAGACCAGCGTTCTAACATGATGTTCAACCCAGCGTCTGCCTAGATTCAATTTGATTGGCCCCATCTAGCCGAATCCATCCTCAATACAATTCTAAAAACTTCTCTTTTATGAACCTAAGTTTGTTTTAACCAAGGTTCTAAGTTTTTTTTATATGATTCATCCAAAAGATTATTTTTCATCTAAAGTTCAAAAGTTTTGTTCAAAATCCAAAAGTTCATCCCGCCCAAGAGCAAAGGTTCATCCAATCCGAGTCCGGGTCTCGACCTAGTTAAACTCTGATATTCCAAACCAACTCTAATTCAAATCTCAATTTAATCCAAACGTCTGATTCAATTTAAATATTCAAAACATCCAAGGTGATTCAATATTCAAGTTCAATGTAATCAACATCAAAAGCAAATTTTCAACTAATAAAACAATTAAAGAAATAAAAAACTCAGCTTACCTCGAGATTCCGGGCCCAATGATGATTTTTTCCACGCCAAAGAAGAACCTCACACTCTGCTATGACATCCAAAAGAACGAACCTCTTCATAGCTGACTTCCATAACCGGTGAAGAAGAGGAATGTAGGTGGCGGGATCAAAGTGCTTCGGCATCCCCGGCACACCTCCCTCGAGTACGAGATCCTCGTCCCCGTCGTCACCGTCCCCAGCTGCACCTCCAGATGCACCCCCCAACATCACCACCACTACCACCTCTAACACCACCGGCACCGCCACCTTCATCACCCATGAAGCCGAACCCGACACCTCCAACATTGCAGATAAGACCAAGAGGAGGAGAGAAAGAATGAACATGTTTTCAAGAGAGAGTGAAAGAGTTGAAAGAGTGAGGGAGAATCGAGAGATAGATAGAACTGAGAGTGAAAGAGTGAGGGAGATAGAGAGAACCGAGAGTGAGAGAGTGAGGGAGATGGAGAGAGCTGAGAGTGAGATAGGTGGGAGAGATGGAGAGAGCCTAGAGAGAGTGAGAGAGTGAGAGAG
>JAULJZ010175900.1:12015-23401 GCA_032270985.1 Heliamphora pulchella
AGGGAGATGGAGAGAGCTGAGAGTGAGATAGGTGGGAGAGATGGAGAGAGCCTAGAGAGAGTGAGAGAGTGAGAGAGATGGAGAGAGCTGAGCGAGAGAAAAGAGAAAGGAGGAAAAGAGCTCATGTTTTGTTCATGCAAATGAGAGATTCGAACTATCACAGACTACTGTCAATGACCTCACGGCCGCGAGGCCAAAAAGCTTTAAACCTAACAGCTGCAACAACTTGACCCAGTCCGCCATTTTTTATCATCACGGTTGTGCCTTTTTCCCAACCGTTTCTCAAGGCCGTGAATTTTATGTTCAGCCCACCATATCTTTGGGGAAAAATAGTACAGGCTGCACATATAAAAGTGACGGCCTCTTTGTTTGTTTATGCTTTCTCCTTTGTTGGACCTTAAAACCACCCCGTGTGGGTTTTGAGCAATTAAAGGCTCTCTTAACCATTCTATATGATTTAGAATGCCCCTTTGGGCCTTTGGTCCTCCTCATGACCTTAAACTAACTTCTCGGTCCTCGGACGATCCAAAAGTTGCCTCTTTACTCTTGATGGTCCTCGTCACGACCTAAAATCGATAAGCTTGTCCCCTAAGTGTTTGGTCCACTTCATGAACTTAAACTAACTTACCGGTCTTTGCATGACCTTAAACTAACTTTAGCCACATTAGCCTATTTCTTTCAAGCCCTAGAAGACTAAGCATACCTCTTCCAAGCCCTAGAGGACTAAGCATACCTCTTTCAAGCCCTAGAAGACTAGGCATACAATTTTCCCAAGCCCTAGAGGACTAGGCATACCTCTTTCAAGCCCTAGAAGACTAGTAATACCTTTTTTCCAAGTCCTAGAGGACTAAATATACCTCTTTTAAGCCCTAGAAGACTAAGCATACATTTTTTAAGCCCTAGAGGACTAGGCATACCTCTTTCGAGCCCTAGAAGATTAGACATACCTTTTTCCCATGCCCTAGAGGACTAGGAATACCTCTTTTAAGCCCTAAAAGACTAGGCATACCTCATTTAAGCCCTAGAAGACTGAGCATATCTCTTTCAAGCCATAGAAGACTAGGCATAACTCTTTTAAGCCTTAGAAGACTAGGCATACATTTTTTAAGCCTTAGAAGACTAGGTATACCTTTCTCTCAAGCTTTGGAAGACTAGGCTTACCTTTTTCTAAGCCCTAGAAGACTAGGCATCCCTTGTTTTCAAGCCCTAGAAGACTAAGCATCCCTTTTTTTCAAGCCCTAGAGGACTAGGGATATCTCTTTTTCTAAGTCTTAGTGTGCTAGGCATTCTTAGTTGTTTGTGAAACATTTTCTAAGTCCTAAGTTCGTGAGACGATTCTTAAGTTTGCCAAGCCCTAGTGTTCTAAGCACCCTAAACCCTGCTTTTTAAGCACCTCTAAGTGGAGTTCTTAAAAGCTTTAAATTTTTTATTACTTCTCTAAATCCTAACTTGACCTTTTAAAGTTCCTATGTTTTGCATCATATCTTGTACCTGCACCGTGTGTTGCATCTATCATGCATCATGATTAGCCTATTTGCATCATATGCATTGCCCTGCGAACTACGATCGGTCTGATCCCTTACAATAGGGGTATGTAAGAAGCTTAATGGGAATTTGGGTTCAACCATGCTTTTCTGCATGTTTCGTTTGTGCCTAAAATTGGCAGCTTGTTCAATCAGTTCATCTCTAGAGTTTTAACATTTACTTCCACCACGAGTTGCTGTAAGCTCTGTCAAAAAAGGACAACTGTAAACACCCTAATCTTACCAAGCTGAATCTTAGGCACCCATTTTGAATGTGCCCCAATGACGAAAAAAATGAGAATCATGCTCATGGATACTCTCAAGCAAGCAAATATCACAAATATGGCTCAAAACCCTAAAACCTTAAACCAACCTTCAGGCCGTGACTTTCCAATCCTTACGGTCGCCACCCTTTGAAAACACTACAAAAGGTTGTGTCCTTATTTTCCAGGCCGTGACCTTTTCGAAAACCCTAATTTAAGCCGTCACTTTTAAAAGTCACGGCTATCCTTTTCACCACCATGAAGGCAGTAGCCTGTATTGTACAAAAGCAAAAGGTAGTGGTCGTCCCTGTTACCCCTTTTTGGACAGGTAGAAGCATTCCAGAGGGTGTCTGGTCTCCCACCTTGCCTATAAATAGGCAACGTTTTGCTTAGAAATGGAGAGAAGCAACTTGGATAACAAAACTCTACCAAAATCGATTTCCACATGATATCGCGATATTCATTCCATACTTTTTGAGCCTTGTTTGTGTTCTTGCCTATCTTAGAGGAGCTTTTGGAGCACGTATATTGGATCGAAGGTATCATGTTCTCACCACCAAAGGGCCATTCGAGTGGAATATTCACACGGGGTAACCTTAGGATCTCCTGACTCTTCTTAAACCCTCATCCTCTTTCCCTGAGGGTGTCGTGGATAAGGTTTTCATTATTTTGTTGATTATTTATCATTCATTTCATTGAAAATAGTTATTTTCTTTAAGTTTTCATTATTAACAGCATCTTCATAGCCTTTAGTTTCGTATATTTACATTTGTTCATATTCTATTTTGATGCACACATGCACACCGAACACATTAGAAGTTTATTAAGATTTTAGAACATCACGACTGTAACTTTTTATGTCACAACTGTAGGTTCCGTTAAACCCATAGTGACGGTTGTGTTCTATTTATAAGAGCCGACACATTTATGCCTTTTTATATGAACGGTCGTAACCTTCTATTGTCACGGCCGTTAGATAGCTCTTACGACCGTGAGGTTTTTGTTGAGACCAGTATCATGAAAGTGTGTTTCAAATGTTTTATTATTCATATTCATCATCTTGCATATTCTGTTCAGAGTTATTGTTTGTATATCAGATGAAGGGCGATGGATTTAACTTAAAATCAATAGGTCATGGCCTTTGCCCTGCTTATCCTGTACATTTAAGCCTCCTTTGGGCCTTGTTCTGTGTTTCCCTTTTTCTAGACCTTTAAAAAATCACAACCGCGACCTTTGTTGATCACAATCGTGAATATTTTTCATCATGTTTCTCGTGGTTACTCTATTATTGGCACGGCTGCCAGTTTTGTGCCTTATTTTTTTATAGTCGCAACATTAGTTGCCGCGGCCGCGTATTTTGTGTATATTTAGTAGCTCAAAATAGTGTTTTAGTCTCTCATGTTTATTCTGTATAGCTTGTTTATAGTGTGTTAGGGACAGAAACATTGTTGCATGACCCTTAGAATTATACTTGTTTGTTTTATCGTTTACTCGCATGTTTTTCGCTTTGCTTTGCTCAAATGATACGTGTAGCATATTTAGAAATAATAACCAAATTGCATAACCCTAGGATCATAGTTAGATTTTTTTTATTTCATTGTTTGCTTTTGTCTGAACTCTTTTTAACCTCCCGTTTTGTATATGCTATCTTTAAAAAATTTATAACAAGAACCAACATTGATAAAGTATAGACCAACCTTACGGTTGGGCAAAAAGGGTGCCATACACTTTCCCTTTTCATATCCTAGCCTCCGAACTCTCTTTTTCTCTCGTTACATTTTTTAAAAAACCCGCAGCTTTTCTTTTGTTTTTCTTAGTTTTTTCTCAAAAACCAAGTGGCGATTCCATTTGTCGACGAGAATACTCAGATATCTTAGACTTTCATTTTAAAAAAGGAAAAAGAATATTTTCTAAAAATAATAGATATCCGATACATCCCCCACGTAATCACACCAAAGCATCCACACTGCTCGGTGCTGCTCCACCTCCCACAGCTTCCCCACCACCGCCGCCTCCTCCAACAACACCATCATCACCGCCGGCCCCCGCGCCACTTGTAACACCCCCTCCCACACGGCACTAAATCTATACAGAGGGATGATATCTCGCCGCAAACCGGCGGCTCAAGAGAAAGACAAGAGATAATAATATTAAGAGACCAAACAAGAACTTATAAGCAATCACAAATCTTCATCTCAAAAGTGGTAAACTTGAGTCACTAGGGATTCACCGTCCCAAGGGCATACATTACTTCTAAAACATCAAAAACCTTCACGTCTTATACATGAAGCTCTACCAAAACTAAAAACTAAACAAAGAAAAAACTAGACTAAAACGATTCCCAGCACTAGATCCAAAACTACTTGACGACGCCTGTGGTGGACCAACTCTTAGCCATTCCTATTATCTGCAACCATAGAGGTTACAAGAGAGCGCACTTAGCATTATCATAAACAGAAAAGATAGTTACTTAGTTAAGGATAATTGAAAACTTTTTTTAAAAATAGTTCATCACATTTTTCACAAAAACATAAAAACTGATGCATTTGCTTGAACATAAAAATATCACAGATTATACAGAATCTTCTTAGTATGCAAGCAGAAATATGTTCCTGGCTTAACCGTCACAATTAAAAAAATGAATAGCCACTTTCTCAAAACTAGGCCCAAACCCCAACAGTGTCCAAGTAGTTTTCGACCTCAAGATCGGGAGTTTCGACGATATTATAACCTCAACTCGCAATGCACAGATAACAACATGATGAAATGAGGACCACTTTCTACCAAGCATGAGTGGTATGTGCTAAAACCTGGGACTCAGCCCAAAAGCCTTAAAGACAAAAAACTCCCGCTTAACGGGAAACCTCCCCTATAGGGACAAATGAAAAATCCATAATTGGGTAACCTCCCTCATAACGGGAGATAAAGGACCAAAAACCCTTGCAACTTGGAACTTTGGAAACAACAACACAACATTGACAATTTATTTTATAATATCGTCATGCTTGCTCAAAATATCATGGATAGCAAACTTGAATTAAAACATCATAGCTTTTGAAAACAACAGGCTCATGCGATCATCAAACTGGTCATAGTTCAAAACATGCGCTTCAAAGAATTTTCATGCATCATTTACATAAAGTCAAGTTCAAGATAATGGTTAAGCACTCCAACCTTGTATAATATGTGTATGAACCGAGCTTCCCCCAGTAAGCTAAGTAGGACCCCTGGGTTCTACAACCTTCATGCCTAACAAGCAAAACACAACTTGATCGTTAACATAGAATCTTTCCCTTTTAGCATGTGAAACTAAAATGATTTGGACCGTTGAATGTTTTCTTTGATTTTAGGGACCATGGTTACTTTCTTTTTAGGTCTAAGAGATGCTACGCACCCACTCAAGCTTTCACTTGCTTAAGTATTTACCCTAACCATTTATTACTCTACTCCAATCGTTAATTTTTAAAGTATCGTAGCATTTTGAGGTACTTAGACTTGGAGTTGGATTATTATTTTTAGTGATGATTTAGATTGAAATATTTTCTACAACTTTTATGTTTAACACTAAAGTCAAAATCTAAGGCAACTAGGTGAAAAACTTGACACAAACAAAAATGGTTCAGCACTTGTACAGAAAATTGGTCAGAAAAGTGTCTCTGTTGGTCTCGATTTTGGGGCATCAAATCAAGTCAAAGTGAGCCCAATTTTGAATATGTTCTATTTTAACATGTGCCCTACAATTCTTATGAAGAGTACTAGAGGTGGTTATTTGAAACAAGTTGGAGATATAAGCCATTTTGTAAAATAGGTTCTGTCATCCCCAAAACTCACACCAGAACTGATTTTGATAGAGAGTTTGAAATGGGTTTGAAGGACTTTCCTGTGGTTTCTAGGTCTGATTCTTGGATAAAAAGTAGTTAAATATGCTATCAACAATATTTATGAAGACCACATTTGGAGTAGATCACTAAAAATAGGGGTTTTGGGCTATACAAAAATATGTGACAGAAGAGTCTTTAAAAGGCTAAACCTCAATAGAGCATTTAGAGGGGTTTTAACCCATCAAACCTTAATTGTACGGGTTCATATTTGGTGGGTAGCTAGATATAGATGTTATCTACAACTTTTATGTTTTGACCAAATCTCAAATCGCATTTTAAACTATGGTTTTTAGGTCTGTATTGTTGGCTGGTCTAAAATCAACACACTTTGGTAGAAATGCAATATCTCGAGTTCTATTAACTCAAATGAGTTCAAACCAATTTTGGATGAAAGATAACACAAAAATATAGGTATGGAAATACAGAACATGCTCAGATCATTTTTCTACATTGAGTTATGAAGTTCCAAAGATCAAGGCAGAGAGGTTAAAAGGTTCAAATTGCAAGCCATGTTTAGATCTAGTCTCCTAGCATCATGTGTGTCAATGGTTGGTCCATTTTCTTTACATCCACATTTTGTACACTCAACTATGACAACTCCAGAACCTTTTCAAGCCATGGATCCATTAGAAAACCTCATGCAAACTTCAAAACACAACAGCCACACCAAAATAGTCCTAAAATCTCACCATGACGCCTTTTCGATTCATGTTCGGTTCTTGATCTTTGATTGGTGTTTTAAAATAATGAAAGAGATTTTTGATAGATATAAAACCAGATGTGTTAGAGTCTTGCATATCTTGTAAAGATCACTCTTTGATGATATGGATCAAAGAATTAGCTTTAGCATCCATGGATTCCAACAAAGTTCCTTGGTTCTTCCTCTCCCTTCTTTTTTTCTTCTCTTTTCTTCTTCTTTTCTTTCTTTTCTCTCTCTCTCTCTCTCTCTCCTCTCCTCTCCTCACTATGCCAAAATCAAGAGGAGGAATAGGTGGGTTGGGTCCCTTTTTATAAACAATTATAGTGGAGATAGCTTACTTAGGAAGATTGGTTAACTTTAGATTAGTTTGCTTAACTTTAGTTACTTTATACTAACTTGACTTTAGGAGACTTAACCACCAAGTTTGGCACAATCTCTTAGGTGACTAACAACTTGAGTGTGTATATATATATATAAATATATATCAAATAATTTTCTTTATTTAATTATAGGAGAACAACTTGGACTTATAACTTTGAATTCTTATCCTCAATATTAGGGTTTTAATATATGCTTGTGTAATTCTCATTCAATCTCGGGTCTCGAGCTCAAAAAGGTTAAACGGTCGGGCCGGTTCTTCTTACCAAACTTATGTTTGAGATTTCATTTCTTTTGAGATGTTCTTTTTTTTCTATTCGTATATTTGAGTTCGGGTTCTTACAGCACCTCTTCCACCAGCGCCGCCACCTTCCTCTCCTACAAACCCAAAATTGACACCTACCAATGCCGAAAACACAACTGAGACTAAGGAGAGGAGAAACATCCTTACGAGAGAGAGAGAGAGAGAGAGAGAGAGAGAGTAAAGAAAGAGGAGATGAGAGGGTTGTTTTGGTATTCGCGCGAATGTTTTTTGAACTATCACAAACCTTATGTATTGTTATCGACCTTGCAACCGCGAGGTCCGAAGCTTTTAAAAGTGGTGGCCGCCGCATCCGAACCCGAGCCGCCAAATTTGTTTATAGCAATTTACGTTTTTCCCAAATGTTTCTCATAGTCGTGAGGTTTATATGCAGGCCACTATTTGTTTAGGGCACAATAGTTCATGCCGCAACATTATAAAGTAACGGTTGCCAGGTTTTCTCATGCCTCCACCTTTTTTGAACTACCTTCATGTCGATTTTTGAACAAACTAAGACCCTTTTGCCCATTTCTATGCTCTGGATGTCCCTAAACCCCCTCCGGTCCTCGTCATGACCTAAAAGTAATAAGTTTACCACTTCGATTCTTGTCATGACTTAAAACTGATAAGTTTACCTCTCTGATCCTCCTCATGACCTTAAACTGACTCGTTGGTCTTCGTGTGACCTAAAATTGGCCCTAGCCCTTCGGTCCTTGTCATGATCTTAAACTATCCCTTAGGTCCTCGCATGACTAAAAATGCCCCTTTAAATATCCAGTCCTCCTCATAACCTTAAACTGACTTGTCGGCCCTCCTCATGACCTTAAACTAACTCGCTGATCTTCACACGACCTAAAATTACCCCTAGCCCTTTAGTCCTCCTCATGACCATAAACTGACCCCTTCAGTCCTCACATGACCTAATAATGCCCCCTTTAAATGTTCGATCATCGTTACGACCTTAAATTGACCCCCCGGTCCTCGCATGACCTAAAACTACCCCTAGTACCTTCGGTCCTTGTCATGACCTTAAATCGACTCGTCGATCCTTCTCATGATCTTAAACTGACTCGTCAATTTTTGCACGACCTAAAATGACCCCTATCCCTTCGATCCTCTTCATGACCTTAAACTGACCCCTCGGCTCTCGTACGACCTAAAAATGCCCCTTTAAATGTTCAGTTCTCCTCATAACCTTAAACCGACCATTCGGTCTTCCTTATGAGCTTAAATTGACTTACCATGCCTCGCACGACCTAAAATTGCCCCTGGTACCTTCGGTCCCAGTCATAACCTTAAGCCGACTCGTCGGTCCTCTTCATGACCTTAAATTGACTTTTTGATCCTCGTCATGATCTAAAATTGATATTCATTCCACCGGTCCTTGCATGATCTTAAAATGCCCCCAACTCCTTCGGTCCTTCTCATGACCCCAAGCTAACTCCCCGGTCCTGTCCACGACCTAAAACTAATCATTGATGATTCTTTGGTCCGCGTTGCGACCTTAAATTCTTGTATGTTTGCATCATACCTATTTGCACCATATCATATATGCTGTGCATCATGCTTAACCTATTTGCATCATATGTATTTCCCCATGAACTACAACCGGCCTGATCCCTTGCAATGGAGGTACGTATGAAGCTTAATAGAAATTTAGGTTCGACCACGTTTTTCTGCATGTCTTGTTTGTGCCTAAGATTGGTGACTTGTCCAATCTGTTTGTCTCTGGAGCTTTGACACTACTTGCACCACAAGTTGTTGCAAGCTCTGTCAAAGAGCGGCAACTGTAGACACCTCAATTTGACCAAGCCGAATCTTAAGCACCTGTCTCGAATGTGCTCCAATGACGAGAAAAATTAGTATTATACTCAAAGATACTCCCAAGCAAGTAAAATCACGAATTCAGTTCAAAACACAAGAAAACCAACAAAAAATCACCAGAAACCTTCAGGCCGTGACATTCCTTTACTCATGGCTGTTACCCTTTTGAAAACCCTAGAATAGGCTATGACTTCCTTTGTCACAGCCGTAACTTTTTGAGCCTTGCCGTGACTTCCTTTGTCACAGTCGTAACTTTTTGAGCCTTGCTATGACTTTTAAAAGTTGCGATTGTCCTTTTCATTGCGATAAAGGTAGCGGTCATCACTTTTACACTTTTTGGATAGATGGCAGTATTCCAAAGGGGGTCTGTGTTTCCAACATTGCCTATAAATAGGCGTCATTTTTCATAAGAAATAAGAAGAGAAAGAACCTGGGGGTCCAAACTTTGCCAAAATATACTCTCACCCGATATTTTGATATCCATTCCATACTTTTCGGGCCTTGTTCGTGCTCTTGCTTGGGTTAAGGGAGGTTGTGGAGCTCGTATTGGTTTGGAGATAACCTATTCTCACAGCCGAGGAGCTAGTCGAGTTGGATATTTGCACGAGGTAACCATAGGAATCCTCGATGTTCTTCTAAAACCCTTATTTTCTTCCCTCGAGGGCATCGTCGATAAGGTTTTCATTATTTTCATTATTTATTTATCATTTATTTCAATCTAAGCATTGTTCACTCAACTTTTCCTTATAAACAATGTCCTTGTAGCTTTCTATTTTGTAAACTACATTCGTTTTCATTTCGTTTCAACGCTCTCAAGCACACTGCGCACATTAAAAAATTTCTGAGGTTCTGAAACATGACGGTCGCGACCTATTAATGTCAATGCCTTATGTTTTTTTAAACCAACAGTCGTGGCCGCGAGCTTTTTGCACATGGTCAACACCTTTTTTTCTTCTTTTCTCACGACCGCAACATCTTATTGTCACAACCGTGACATTTCTATAAGGCTAAAAACATAAAAACTGTCCTTAAAACTCTTTATTGCTCGTTTATTTAAAAGTCCTCCTTCCTTCCTTTGCATGCCATTTTCTATATCAAGATCTATGTTTTTTTTTCTTTCATTTATTAAGAAAACAAATAGTGGATCTGGTCTAGATCAAATGGGCCATGGTCTCTATCATGTGTGTTTTATTCCGTTAAGATTAGTGTCTTTAGTTCCAAGAAACATGACGATGTGACCTTTCAATGCCATGATTGTGTGTTATATTATAACGACAGTAACAGCCATGCTTATCTTCTAATGGCCGCAACTTTTATTTTCATATTTGTCACGATCGACATATCCTCTTGCTGTGACCAAGAGGTTTTGTGAGGCCAGTGACATGAAAAATGTGTTTCAAGCACTTTGTTTCTCATTTTTGATATCCTGTATGATTTATTTTGAGATATCGCTTTTGTAGAGGATGAAAGATGGTAGATCTAACCTACAATAAATGGTGTATGGTCTCTGTCCTGCATGTCCTATCCATTTGAATCAGTTTTAGACTTTGTATGTTGACTATATCCTTTCTAGATCGTCAAAAATCTTGGACGCGACTTTTAGTTTCCACGGTCGTAACTTTGTTTTGCTTTATTTCTCGCGGTCGTCACGACTGTATGTTTTGTGACTCATTTTGTCACGATCGCAACTTTGGTTGCCCCGGTCGTGAGTTTTCTACATGTCTAGTAGCTTAAATATGATGTTTAAGTCTCCTCTGTTTATTTTCAACATGTCTAGTAGCTTTCTACATATCAAGTTATATAACCCTAGGATCGTAGTTAGAATTTTGTTTTTTTGTTTACCTTTATTTGAACTTCCTTTAACCTCCCGTTCTGTATATGTTACCTTTAAAAAGTTAACAACAAGAACCTGTTGGAGCGGAAAAAATTTTGAACCGACGCCGTGACCGTAAAAAACGGCGTATGCGTTTTTCATAAAAACTGAGAACTATATTAATCTTAATAGTATAATACCTTTATGAAACTTGTTAAAAAGTTTCAAGAAATCCCGAATACGTTGAAGACGACCTTGTAATCTTCCCATGTATCTCCCGGACGCACTACGACGATCATGGTGTGTAGGCACTGATTCCGATCGAAGAGTTCTCTTGCTTTTGATTTCTTCTCACGCACTTCTCTCCAAGAATACAAAATTAATTGCCAAAAAGAGAGAGGGGGCGGCGGCTATGGTGGAGAATTAGGGTTAGGATTTCTCTTTTTCTCTCCTACTTATATATATAAGCCTCCTCTTGATATACATAAGAATATATTATATTAAGTATATATTCTCCATTTTCTAAAAGGATATGAAGATATATATACTTAACAAAAAAAAACAAACCCATCAACTTCTAGGGCTGGCCACTTAGGGGGTAATCCCTAGGTGTGCCAAAAACCAAAACCGCTCCTCATTATTTAATTTAATCCCTGAATGTCCCCGGCAGCAAAACCGACATTCTAATTAAATTAAATAATAA
>JAULJZ010175919.1:0-47905 GCA_032270985.1 Heliamphora pulchella
TATGAATTTACCTACCTCACTACACTTGGATTGGGATGCTAGTATCATACCGATTGGTTGTATTTGCGATAAATATGGATTTTTGACATGTAACTATGGTCTTCAGAACAAGTACGAGTGTGAGCAATTGTGGGCTATGTAGTGACATGGTTATCATTTTTAAGCTTTAGAGAGAAAATATGGATTTTAACTTGTATATGAATGTATATGCATATGGTGGGTGCATTCCTTTCCCATTAAATGATATGGCCCTTACTGAATAAGTTTTGTGTTAATATCCTATGACATGGTAACGAAAAAGTGATATATGGGAAGTTTTATAATGATATTATAATGCGTGTTGCGTGAATTATGAAAGAGAATTTGAGTACTAAACGACATATGATATGATTATAATTGGGTTAAAATTTATGTTGGTACTTAGTGACATTGAGTAACGATGTGAATTATGAGAAACTACATAATAAAACTATTAACTTGAGTTGAAATCCTATGGTTGAATGTGGAATATGCATAATGAGGGGTTGCGGTCCTACGGTGAAAGCCCGCGAAGGTTCATGCATAATGAGGGGCTGCGGTCCTGTAGTGAAAGCCAGCGAAGGTTCTTAAATTAAGTTGGGCTGGCAGCTTTACGGTGAAAGACCGAAAACTTGCGCAAGATGAGGACCACGTGCCCACGGGTTAGCCCCCGAAACGTGGTGTTGTATCATGGAGAGTTATAGAGCTATCTATTACCCAATGGCTTCGCATAGCTTATTGGGATAATAGGGATGGATTTCTATAAGCGGCACCCGATATCGATTTATTAATTGTGATAAATTAACTGTGATACGATTTCTGGTGATAAATCGGGTAATGAAAATGTGATTTGGTTTTTGTGAAAAATCGAGAAACGAGAATAAATGTGAAAGAAAAGAATGTGTTAAAAAGGCTTAATGAATGAATAACTTGGCGTGCGTGGGTGTGTGTGGGAATAAATAACAAATTTTTGGAACTTGCATTTTTATTCCGGTTGCACCCATCACACCTCACAAATCATGCATTACATGTAAGTTAATCTATATCCTACAAGCTTCGGCTCACGTATGTTTACCAAACCTTTTCAGGTCTTGAGAACCAGAGGCGAAACCGAGGCAAGGAAAGCACTTTGAGAAGGGCTTGAAGAAAGATTTTTTTTTGTTCTATATCATGTTTGTATATAAACAGAAATGGATTACTGTAATGATATTGTGATTGTAATGGACACTTGGAAATCCAAAATGTTTGATTGTAATTTGACATGCATGAGGATATGGTTTCTTATCGAAAATTCTTTGTTTCTTTAAAACAAACCATTAATAAAACAAATGTTGCCATAGGTAATTTCTTATACGAGTTGGTTTGGGATTTGTTCACGGGTCCCTGGGGGTTCAGGGCGTGACAAGATATTTTGAAATAAATCAACATTTTAAGAGTTTAGATGATTAAATAAGATTTTTATTCTAAATTGTTTAATTAAAAGATTAAACGAAAATATAAAATATGCTCTTTTTATAAAAAAATATAATTATAAAAACTGATTAACAGAATTTTATAAAAAAATATATATTTTAAACAAAAACTCTAGATTTTTATAAAAATTAGGATATTTAAAATGTTATTTGAATAGAAGACTTTTATTTACATTTTTTTAAAACTAAACCATGCTTTTAACTAAAATAAGTATTTAAGAAAGAAATTCTTAAAGTTAACATTTTTAGAGTTTATATTTTAAGTGTTTTAACGTAAGAAAAAAGAATGAGATTTAGTATAATAATAAAACAAGAATTTAAAAATTTAAACTATACGATCTTTATAAAGGTTATAGAGTTATGTAGTCTCCTTATGTATTTTAATTAGCTTGGGTCTAATAAAGTTAAAAAGTTAAAGTTAAAGCTTCAACTTAAGGCTTAAAAAATAAAATAGTTTAGTTTGTCCTTGCTAAATCAGTATTTTTGTATGTTGCTTTTTAGATTAGAAATTCGTGGACAAGGACTACCTAACCGAGTTTTAATTTAAATTGGTGAGTTCTTGTATATTTTGATTTCTTGACTTTTTTTAACCTGTTTGTGAGATCTCGAAATGATAAACTAAACCATGAGTGTCTACTATATTTTATCCGGCTAATAGGCCTCTATATAAATGGGTTTGCATTACAATAAGATAAACGTTCGAAAGATCCTGATGCGGGGGACAATAAGAATACCGGAAGGTCCCCACTTTGGGGGACAGAAAAATAATACCGGAAGGACCCTGTTTTGGGGGGACAGAAAAATAACACCAAAGGTCCTTACTCTGAGGAGATAGGAAAATAATACCAAAAGGCCCTGCTCTGGGAGGAAAAATAATACCAAAGGGCCCTGCTTTGGGAGGACAAAAAAATAGCACCGAAGGTCCCGACTCAGGGGGGATCCAAAAACAATATCAGAAGATTCCGACTTAGGGGCTGGAAGAATACTGAGGGTTGGATGGAATAAGGATGGGAGTCAGTACAAATAAATAAAAAAGGTTCTAACAATATAAAGTTAAACTTGGATAGTTCATGGCAAACGAAAAATCTTGATATCTATAAATTCACACTAGTGTGGTTAACGGATGTCGATATTATCTAGGTGACGCATGATAGAACAAAGGAAGTGGTAGCCGATGAAAGAAATTTTATTTTGCTTATATTTTCTTTTTAATTTATGTGATTTGCATTTATGTATCTAGCCGCATGGCAATGTATTTAAATAATGTTGAATGTTGATTTCCTTATTAATAAGCTATGGGATTTTTTTTTGAAATGAGATTCTAGGAAAATTTGAATGGCTAAAATTAAGTTTTTATCGACTCATCTTCTCTTTTCATTTTTTCGAGAATTCTTTAAGGAAAAAAAAGTATAGTCGAAAAATTTAAAATAAAGTGGAAGAAAAGAAAAATAGAGGCCTTTGGTGAGTTTCTACTCATTGGCCTCGGTTACGGATGCCATTCATAAAAATGGGTCGTGACACCTAAAAAGGTGTTTAAGTGTCCCAAATAAAATTTTACGGTATTATGCCAAAATTGTAAAACAATAGTCAGTTTGTTGATTTTTAGAAAATTCTAGAAAAATTCTCTTAGGTTAAACTTTATGTCCAGAGTAATATTTTTGAGTTATGTTTAATTTAAAATTTATTTGGAGCGATTTTACTAGATGGTTTTTCTTAAAAGTCATTTTTTGCAAACAGCCTCATTTTTTGACCAATTCTGTTTGACAAATTTTTATCCTTGTTTAGGAGCTCCCCATAGCTTGGCTTTTTTCATGACACTTGTGCCTAACATGTATATCTACCACATCGTCAAATTTTATAATAAATTAATGAGTTTTATTATTTTAAAAATATTTTACGGTGGGAACATTCAAAAGTTGAGTTTTTAGTTTGTAATGATGGGTAATGCTTAGTGAGTGACGTACTTGTAATGCACATTTAACTTACTATGTATTAGATTTTCTTGTGTTTTTATAGCATGTTGAGCATACTAAATTTTGTTAAATATCTTCTAGTTAGAAGCATGATTAGTTAGCCTTGATCACATATATGGAACAAAACTTCAACTCTCGAATGAACATCACTTTCTTTAAAGAATGGGGTTTTGACATGGGTGGGTTTGAGAACTATGTTGTGGTGTTGATGAAAGGTCCATGTATGTCATGAACCATGCTATGTCTTGAGTCGTGCATTTTCTGCCACTGGTTCACGTGTGCCGTGACAATACGGTGAACCGATCATCTTACTTATGCCGTGATGATTTGGGGGTTGGCGTGCGGGAGCTTACTGAACGGGAACATAATGGTACCATAGGGGTGAGTGAAACGTGGGATGGGTCTTTAACACAACGATATAAAAGTTACTGTGAAATTCATGTTGTGATCCTAACTTTTGATTTGGGGTGTGAGTGTGGTGCTCAGTGTTGAGGTAGGGTCTATGTACGTCATGAGCTATACTATATGTTGATCCGTGCCTTTTTTCATACTATCATACATGTGCCATGACGGTAAACCAATCATCTTATGTGTGCCATGATGATTCAGGGATGAGCATACGGAAGCTTAGTGAACGGGAATGTAATGGTATAGAGGAGGTGAGTACCTGTTGTGGTAACGTGGCGATAAGTGTGGGATGGGTTCTCTGGTGAGACCAAAAAAACTATTTTCTTGATCAACGATCAACTTTTGAAAACTTAAGCATAGAATACTTGTGAACTTATGTTGGAAATTTCATGAGTTTAATTTTGTGATTCTAACTATTTATTTGTTGTTATATACCTACATGTGTTGCTAGAATTATGTGTTGAGGGTAGGTTAGTAGGTAGGGTTTTTGGGTTGTTCCTACTGGCCTTGCAACTCATGGCATCTTATGCCAAGTGAAGAACATTTTGAAGATGTAGTGCTAGAGATTGAAGTAGAATAGTGGCTGACGATCGACACTAAAATCGTTGACAAAACATTAGAAGAATTCTTGTAATTGAACTTGGATGTAATATTAACTTTCAAACTTGTGAAAGATCTTTTTATAATATTGGAAAAACCGTCTTTTGTTGGAATGTTAAAGTTACTTCCCTTTAACTTATCTATTTTGAATTAGTATGAATATTTTTTTCTAAAATTATGAGCTATTTTTTCGGAATTAATCAAGGAAAAATTTTCTTTTATAACTTAAGATGTCTCCGAAAGTTGGGGTGTCATAGTAAGTGGCATCTTCCACTGTAACTGCTGCCATCTTTGTATTATTACCCATATACGGTATATCTTTCCATCACTGAGCTGTCTATTTTTTTGAAACTCTTTCAAAAAATTATAGACATAATTAGTAACTCCCGTATCTACATACTAGGTACTGATAGATAACACCGTTAAACATGTTTCAATAGCTAGTGAATTGAAATTACCTTGGTCATTTTGCTTGCAGATAGACTAAAAATTGCTTCTTCGAGTGCCTTGTCTGATTGTAGTGAAAACACTTACCTTTCCGTTTTTTCACACCAGTTTTAGGACCATTAGCTGCCTTTAGTCTTGTACCTTCCTATTTCTAAATCTTTTTCTTCTTCTTTTCATTTAGCTTAAAAAAAGAACCTTTCTGAATAATAAAGATACTTCCCGATTTTCTAAGAACACCATAAGTTGCTTGAAGCTCTTTAAGTAGTTCAATCAAGGAAAAATTGAGTTTATTCATGGTATAGTTTGGGTAAAACTACCTAAAGCTATCAGGCTTAAAGCTATCAAACAATGACTAGAGTATGATATTGACTTGGGTTTCCCTGTTAATCTCAGCTCTAAGAATCTCCAGTTCATTCAGAAGACTAATCATCTTCACAACATGATCCCTAACTTGGGTTCCTTCAGCCAGGTTTATGTTCATTAGTGATTTCATGGCCACCAGCCTAGCCGCACGATTTTGATTCCCAAACATATTTTTGAGGTTCATAATCATGTCATAGGCACTAGGCATAAACTGATGCTGATACTGCAGTGCATTTGACATGAATTTTAAACTGTAGCAACAAGCCATCTGATCAACCTTTTACAACTTCTGATAAGCCCGGGCTTTCTCATCGGTTGCCCTCTCATCAGGTTTAGGTAGACAAATTTCTGTGAACACAAATTCTCAGCAGTTAACACAATATCTAGATTCCTTTTCCAGTCAATATAATTTGAACCTGCTAGTTTGATTTCTTTGAGTATAGTCGCGAGAAAATTAAAAGTCATTTTATCATGAGAATCACATAATTAAAAGTCATTAATTATAATGAGCAAAAATTTTGAATTTGTTTTAAAATTAGTTTCTTCTACCATTTTTAAAAGAACTCACTAGCAGCCTAGTACACCATGGATAGCATGCCTTGATGGGAAGGTCGTCTAGTATTCAATACTTATCTAGATAAGTCAATTCCTATTAATTTTACTATCTTGGCAATAGACCGTGTGTCAAGTAAAATTAAATAACTGACGTAACTTCGATTTTATAAATAATAGCAGTGACTCTGATAGAGAGAATACTATTATTTATAACTAAATGCAAATCATTACTTAATCCCGAATCAATTGTTTCGTAATGAATCTTTCAGATAGATAAGTGATTCGCATTAACAATTATCCAGAATTATTCGTAAAAGAGGTTCGTACCGTTGATACTGTAATTAATTCTGACCGATCCGAAAGAAGGTACTTAAAGTCAACGCACAAAATTAATTACATTACATACAAACTAGTAATTGAGGCCTTAGAATTTATCTGTGAATAAATTCTCTCACTGACGTAGTTTTTAAAATATTTTTTAGAGTTATAAAAATCATGTTTAATTTTAATAAAATTACAATTTTTAAAAAATCACACGTTACAAAATATTTCGATTTTGATAATTTTTACGTGTTATACGTGTAAGAAATAAAAATTTTCAAATTCTCTTTATTTTATAAAAATATTAATTTTTTATAAAATTTTAGAAATTTTAATTTTATTTTCCTGTTACACATATTTCAACAATTTTCGAAAAAAATAATTTATTTAAATTAAAATTTTTAATAAATTTAAAATTTAAAATTAACCATCACATTTTGAAAATACCAGATTTTTAAATCCATCTTAAATGTGTGTTGAATAGCAAAATAAAATTCTATTTTTTAAAAAAATAATTATTTTAAGAAAGTTTTATTTTATTTTTCTGTTATAAAAAAATAACTCCGAATAATGAATAAATTAAATTGAACAAAAGCAAAAATTAAAATTAAACTATACACGTATTTAAATAAAAAATAAATGCATATATTTCGGCTTTTATAATCTAGCTAAAACTCTTTGTTACAAAAAGTTCCTATTCATCCAAGACCCTCGCAGTTCTGTCAGAAACAGAACTATGCTGCAACAACACTCCTACAGGCATTAGAACTCTTGTGACACGCAACCACACAAGCCACTGCCTCTGCTAAGCCCGTCGCACTACCTGTTGCCGCGTCATTGCGCCAGCGCCTACTGTGCCACCACCTGCCGCGCCACCGCCTACTGTGTCACTACTACTGCTTGCGCCGCTGCTGCCTCACTTATTATTCGACCTTTGATCTTCGCTCTTCATTCCTCGAACTTCGTTCTTCGAATCAAAAAACAAAAACATAGATCCTATATCTTCAAAAAGTTCACAATCAACTATCACGATTAAACTTCATAAAAAATAAAAAACAAATAAAATAATAATCACAAACCATGCAATCAAACATGCAATATATAACCATTAAAGCTAAAATTAGATCGCCTGCAAAACAATAGTTAGCACAGATCTAAATTTACCCGAACTCTGATTTAATTCATATACATAATGAAATACTATTTTGATACCAATTATTGGGCCTAAAAATCAAGATTCTTAGATGATGTATATGAATCAAGTAAAAAAAATCAAAATAAGTAAGTACCATACAAGATTCAGATTAAAATTTTTTGATATCGAACTGTCACGCCCCAAAACTTGGGTCACGCGAACCACCCAAGAACAACCCGTTTTGAGATACCAAGATCCATCAAAACTACCTGAGCCCAAACGGTTCCAAGAATGTAAATGAAAGAGAGTATAAAGCCTTTGAAAAATGCACTTCTAATGGTTTATTTTGTGTAAAAGAATAGCCCTAAAAGAATATAGTCACAGTCCCTAAGTGCCAAGCTTTAAAACGAGCAACCAAAGTTTTCAAAAAATAGCCCAGACCGGTTGATCGGTCAAAAGACCGCTCGAGTGGTCCTTGTAAGCTCACTACTTTTTCTACCGCCAACACAAACCAGTGGGCTTACCTCGACCGGTCGATAGACCGCTCGAGCGGTCTGTCATGCGGTTTGGCTCTGGACCCTTTTTCAAAATACCTCAATTGAAAGCCCAACACTTGACATTTTTCCAACCTTTTTGAAAACCTTCAAAGCATAAGCAAGCCATCTAAAATATGCTAAAATAAGGTTCAAAACCTCCCCTCGAGGCACAAGATTTGACGTTAAACATAACACCAATCGGAAAGGATTTATTAAAATGTTGAAACCAACGGGATGACGGCCATTTCATATAACTATGACAGCAAACAATCAACCTATGGTTCCTCTAATGAACATACAGTATACATGCATTGATATCAAGGCCTTAAGGCTTATAAAACATATGACTTCATTATATGATCCATTAACAACAACAGTGATAACAATTGATCAACAAAACTACTAATAACAACAAAAGATTTTTGACTTCTCCTCCTCGGGGCTCACCGAGATCAAGCTATGTGATCGAATTCACCTGAAAGGTTTTAAATCCCACAATGTGAGGTGAAGCAAAATAGGAATAAACTAACATGAATTAAAATCATAAGTCTCAACTTAACTACACAAGTCTCAAAATGATTTTTCGTTCTTTAAAATCTTAAGTATTCATATAATCCCATAACGTCCAACAGTTTAATAAACATAAACAACACGCTATTTTCCAACTAGGTTTCCACAGCCTACAAGATTCTTATGTACAGACTCTATTGCCCTGGGGACAAAGGTAACAACTATAGATTTTTTCCCATTAACCTAGTTCCGGGGCATCCAATGAACTGCTAGTTAATGACAAGTTCTATACGTGACTACAATAACAAATGCTTTCCATTGGGGCAACCACTTCATTTACGGGGATTAACCCGAAGGAACGAAGCACTTACTTTGCATAAATTTTTAAACTTTCACCGAGGTGCTATAGAGGCCCAAGTACACGCATTATTACGGCACATCTATAGAATTATTAAAAAGGCACACATCCCACTACGAAAAGTTTGTAAATACACATAGTCATGTACAAAACATTCAAAGTCATTCATCCACATCATCAATATAATCATGGAGATCGACCAACATTTTCAAAATGTTTTTACCATCCCAATCGAATCATTTAAAAACAAAGGCTCAACCCTAAGGGTTAGATCCAAACCTCAAAAACTATGTTTTCACAACATATACATAAATCCTTTAAGTTTTCAAACTCATATTTTCAAAAACCATAGACACACGCGTCCACCAACTTTGCAATAAACCATAAAAATGCATAACATGCTTTTTATCCAATCAAACAAGGTTTAAACATAAAGTTCAACATTTATAACATTTTAAAATGGTAAAAGCGCGTATAAATCACATGTAGCACCCTTTTAAAGCAAGATAGTCTAGAATCGTGCCACAGAGAGTTAAAAATTCGACGCTTTAAACACTAGTGAGAAACTAAAGTCACCAAAATAAGATTCTGTTCGAATGAACGCGAAGCCCATGGCGAGTATATCAATGATCAACTATCGCAACGCCAAAAATCGAATCCAAAGCAAGCCAAAAGTTAGAGAGAAGCTAAGGTTTTAATTTTTCATACAAGAGAGAGAGAGAGAGAGAGAGAGAGAGAGAGAGAGAGAGAGAGAGAAAGAAGCTTGCAAAAGAAGTCTCGGTGCGAGAACCAAGGCCATGAGTTGGCATTTAAACACCCTAAGCAGACAGACTGCTCGAGCAGTCTAAGGACCGATTGAGCGGTCCTGCCCAGAAAGTAAATCGACGTTCTGCCGCAACACCGAACAAGATCGGGATTAAAACCCATATGCACTTTAAGCCAACACATGCATAAAACATATAGAAGCATGCTTTTTTATAACGATAAAAACGATAACTAGCACGTCACATATATACATTACAAAAATTAAAAGGAACTGGGTATCACAACTCTTCCCCCTTAAGGAATTTTTCCCCAGAAATTCACTACGGGATCAAAAAGAAAACAACTCTGGATACCTAGCACGGACCTCGAACTCAAGCTCCAACGTAGCTTCTTTAACATAGACAATGGTTCTTCCTCTGAATACTTGTTCCTTTATATCCAAAATTCTCAAGGGTCGTTCCTTAAAAGATATATCTTCGTCCACCCACAACTCAGCCCAATCCATGATATGTGATGGGTCAAGCTCGTATTTCTGAAGCATGAAAACATAAAACACGTTGTGCATAGAAGATAACTAAGGAGGCAAAGCCAGACAGTATGCCACCTCCTCAATCCTTTCTAGGATTTCAAACGGCCCAATAAAACGCAGTGACAACTTTCCACTATGGCCAAATCTCATCAAACCTTAGCATGGCGAAACCTTCAAAAACACATGGTCCACCACCCTAAACTCTAAAGGCCTCCTCATTTGATCGGTGTAATTCTTCTGACGATCCTGGGCCGTCACCAAACATTGGCAAATCATAGTAATCTTTTTCGTCATTTTCTGCACCAAGTCGGGTCCCAGCCCTTCTGCCTTTCCCGCATTTGTCCAACATACTAGTGACCTACATGGCCTGCCATACACGACCTCAAAAGGCACCATTCTAATGCTAAACTAATAGTTATGGTTATGCATAATTCTACCAACTACAAATGATCCTCCAAAGATCCCCCAAAATCGAGCACACAAGTTCTCAGCATGTCCTCCAAGATCTGTATAGTATGTTCGGACTGACCGTTTTTCTGAGGATGAAAAGTAGTGTTGAAAAGTAAATTCGTCCCCAAAGCTACCTAAAGACTCTATCAAAAGTGTGATGTAAAGCGCGGGTCTTGGTCGAAAGCAATAGACACAAGTACTCTGTGTAACCGAACAATCTCATTAACATATAGCCTACTCAATTTGTCCACAAAATCCTTCACTCGAATGGAAAGAAAATGCGTAGACTTCGTCAATTTTTCAACCACAACCCACACAGCATCATGCCCCTTTTGCGATCTAGGAAGTCCAGATATAAAATTCATTGTGATGTTCTCCCACTTCCATTATAATACTGGCAACGGCTGTAGCAACCCTGTTGGCCTCTGATGTTATGCCTTCACTTGTTGACAAGTAAGGCTCTAAGAAGCAAACTAAACCACATCTCTCTTCATTCCCTTCCACTAGAACTGACGGCGCAGATCATGATTTATTTTGGTGCCTCCCGGGTGCACTGCACGACGAGAATGGTGGAAATCACATAACACATCACCACAACATGACTCTGGCACAAACACTCTCCCAGTAAATCTCAAACTCTGATCCAGGCTCACAACCCATCCCTGGGTATCTTTCCCACTAGCAACATGATCCCGTAATATCTGAGCTTTCTGATATATCTACTAAGCCTCAAGAACATAAGCAATCAACATGGGTCGCAAAACCACTAAAAATAGGGTTGCACCCTCCTCTGTCTCTCTGAGACACAAATCAAACTCACTAACCTCCTCGAGCATATTCCACTCTTGCATGGAAATAGAAGCCAATGAACTATGAGATCTCCTGCTAAGAGCGTCGGCCACGACAATGGCCTTTTCGGGGTAATACTAGAGATCAAAGTCGTAGTCCTCTATAAACTCCATCTACCTTCGCTAGCGTAGATTCAGGTCCTTCAGAGAAAATAAGTATTTCAAACTCTTGTGATTTGAGAAAACCTCAAAATTCTCATCGTACAAATAGTGCCGCCATGCTTTTAAGGAAAAAACCACGGCTACCAACTCCAAGTCATGTGTCGGATAGTTCGGTTTGTGAGTCTTCAACTATAGAACTCCGTAAGCCACAACCTTACCCTCCTACATCAAGACACACCCCAAGCCATCATGCGATGCATCAAAATAAACCGTGTAACGCAAACCTCGCATTGGAATAACAAACACTAGTGCACTGGTCAATCTCTTCTTCAGTTCCTGAAATGCCAACTCACAAGACTCATTCCAAACAAACTTAACTCCCTTTCATGTATAGCGAGTCATTGGCGCGGCGAGACGAGAAACATCTTTCACGAATCGTTGGTAATAGCATGCCAAACCCAAAAAATTGTGAATCATAAACACACATTTCGATCGTTCCCAACTTATTACTGCGTTAGTCTTTGAAGAATCCACAGATACTCCATCCCCCGACACCACATGTCCGAAAAAATTCACATCAGGCATCCAAAATTCACACTTCTCAAACTTCACATACAGTCAATGATCCCTCAAAAGTTATAGAGCAACACGTAGATGCTCCCTATGTATCTCCCTCGAAGGTGAGTAGATAGGAATGTTTTCCACAATTACGACTACAAAACTGTCAAGATATAGATGGAATATGTGATTCATTAAGTCCATGAACGTCACAGGAGCGTTTGTCAAACCGAACGGCATAACCAAAAACTCGTAGTGACCGTAACGAGTTCGAAAGGTAGTCTTCGCTATATCTTCTTCCCTAATCCTTAACTGGTGATATCTCAATCTCAAATTAATCATAGAAAAATAGCATAAACCCTTTAATTAATCAAACAAATTATCAATCCTCGGCATAGGATAATTGTTTTTCACCGTTACCTAATTTTGCTTCTGATAATCAATATACAATCTCAAGGACCCATCATTCTTCTTGGCAAACAAGGTAGAGCTTCCCACGACGACGTACTAGGGCGTACAAACACCTTGTCTAACAACTCTAAAAGCTGAATGTTAAGCTCTTGCAACTCTGCTGGTGCAAAACGATAAGACGGCATCGAAGTAGGAGTGGCTCCCAAAACAAGATCGATAAAAAACTCTACCTCATGACTCGGTGGCAACTCAAATGGATCGTCAAGAATGGCATCTAGATAGTCACAAACCACAAGGGGAAACTCTCTTCAAACCCCAACAGCCTTATCCAACATGAGAGTAGAAAAGTGGAAACTAAGATTTTCTCGGTTTCGTACAACACTGGGTAGGGGCATCAAACCACCATTTTAATCACCTATGAAACAAAAACAATCACCTTTAGGTGTACAAATTGATACCCTTCATCGATCACAATTGATATAGGCACGATAGGTGGTCAGCCAATCCATCCCTAAGATGATATCGAACGTGGTCATGTCGAGAATGATGAATCAAGCTCTAAACAGCGATCGACGACCTCTAACTCACAAGATCTATAGACTCATCCCAACACCATGTTCCCACTGATCGGGGTCTCTACACACAGCGTGCTACCCAATAAGTCTATCTCCAATCCCAAAGAAAATGTAAAAGCAGATGAGATAAAATAATGTGATGCTCCCGTGTTGACAAGAACACTGGCCCATGATTTGTACACTAAGAGAGTACTTCTAATAACTGAGGTAGTCACTACAGCATCAGGTACAATCGGTGCCTTAAACGAACAAGGATCAGTAAGGACGTACACTCGGCCCTACGGTCCCATGGTCTACCTACCATTACTCAGCGCTGCGGGCTGTCGCACTGACTGAATAACTGGTGCACATGTCATGCTCTATACACTCCCTTCCTGAGGATAATTCCTACATAAATGCCCCGACTGGCCACACCCAAAACAGAATGGTAGCTCTCTACCCTGAGACTAAACAGGTACTAAACTCTAGAACTGCCTTTTCTGCAAGCAATCTGACGCACGATGCCCTGGCTGCTTGCACTAGAAACAAATGAGCTCCCTCTGCTTCGATCTTCCAAATGAAGCCACCGAGGGTGCTGGTGCAAAAAACTACTACTGATATGATGCCACAGAATGAGAATTAAGACCGAATGACCTCTATTGCTTATTCCTACTCCTCTCTGTAGGCATTTTTTAGGAAGTTTAGGAAGGGAAAATGCCCTAGATATCCATCGTTTTTGGGAAAATATTCCTTTTCTATATAAAATAGAAAATCCAAGATATCCGAACACAATTGTAAAACAAAATAGAGTTGCCACTTAATTTTTGAGAAAAATCAAGAAAAACAAAAGAAGGTTGTGGGTCTTTTAACAGCGTAACTAGAGAAAAAATGGCTCGAGAGCTAAGGTACGAGAAGGGAAGTTGTTAGGCACCCTTCTTATCCAACCGTGAGGTTGGCCTCTACTTTGTCAATATTAGTTTTTATTATAAACTTTTTTAAAGGTAACATATACAGAATGGGAGATTAAAGAGAGTTCAAACAAAAGCAAACAATAAAACAAAACTTAACTACGCTTCTCAAGGTCATGCAATTTGGTTATTATTTCTAGATATATCACACGTATAGTTTAAGCAAAGCAAAGCAAAAAGTTTGCAAGCAAATAGGAAAATAAACAAATAAATGCCTAAAAGACATGTAGCAAAGTTTCAGTTTCTAACATGATATAAATAGGCTATAAATATAGAACAAAATAGAAAAAATTAGAATACTATTTCAAGCTACTGGATATGCATAAAACACACAGCCATAGCAAGAAATCTTGCGGTCGTGACATAAAAGTTGACACAGGTGGCAGTCGTGCTAAATATAGAGTTACCGTGACAAAAAAGATAAATAAACCTCCCGCCTGTGACAAAACAAAGTCGCGACTGTAGTTTTCATGGTTCCAAAAGGGTATGGATGTGAAGCGAGGACCAAAAAAAGTGCCCAGACATGTAGAATAAGTAGGATGAAGGCCATGACCTATGGATCTTAGATCAAGTCCAGCGTCCTTTATCCTCTGTACAAATAATAACTCAAAACAGAGCATACATAATATCAAAGACGAGTAATAGGGTACGATAAACACATTTCTCATGTATTAGCCTCACAAAATCGTACAACCGTAGCCAAATAGATGTGACGATTGTGACATTCATAGAAATAAAACTAGCAGTATTTGTAACCCTCGCGTGGCCTGCACTATTGGACTCACAAAACACACGGCCGTGATATAAAGAATTCATAGCCGTCGTGTTGCGTGTCAATAAAATACATGAAAAATGAAGGCACAAAACACAAAGACCATTACTCATCTATTTCGAGCAAGATCCAATGATTATCATCCATTAAATGAATAAGCTAAGCTGCAGAAGGGAAGAAACAAAATAGAAAAGTATAAAAGAAAATGGAGCTTGGCATGAAAAAACAACATAAGGTTTTGAAAGCATTTTTCTTACATCTTCAGCCTAAAAGGTATCTCACGGCCTGGGTAAATAAACCACATGGCCGTACCTTGTATAGGTCTAAAAATGATGGCTCGGTATTAAACCTCACGGTTGGTACTATTTTTGATAAAAAAGAAGATAGCTAGGATATATTCCTCACAGCTGTTAATATTAGTTTAAGAAATCACATGGTTGTTTCATTAAAAGGTCACGGCTGTGAGATTCTATGAACCTCAGAGAACTTCAAATGTGCTCAGTGTGCTTGTGGGTTCTGAAATAGACTGAGAACAATAAGGAATATAGAGACAGAAAGTTACGAGAATACTGTTACCAAGGAGACAAACTAGAATAAACAATACTTGTATAGAAAAGGATGCTAAATAATCAATAAAATGAAGAAAACCTCACCCACACCGTCCTCGGGGGAAGGAAATGAGAGTTTAGAGAAAGGTCGTGGTTCCTATGGCTACCTCGTGTGTATAACCACCTCAAATGGTCCCTCGGGATGAAGATAGGATGCCTCTGATCCAATATAAGCTTTGGGAACTCCTCCAAGGCAAGCAAGAACACAAAAATGGCTTAGGAAGTATAAGATACTGGGTGAGAATAAATTTTAGCAGAGTAAAGGTGGTCTAGAACTACTCTTTTTTGTTTTGGCTTGGAAATGGAGTCTATTTATAGGTAAAATGGGCAAGGTAGACCCCCTCTAGGATGTTGCTACCTGTCCCAAAAGTGGTAATAGTAATGGTCGTTACCTTTTTTCTTTTTAACAGTTCAGACCATAACTTTTATGCTTTCTACAAAATAGGTCGCTACATTCATGATAACCAAATGTTGCGTTTAGAATCAAAATATCATGGCCGTTACATAAAAATAAAAGGCCAAGATCAAAATGTGGCGGTGAGAATCAATTTGTGGCGGCCATTAGAAATGAAGGTCACAGCTTGGGCTATTTGATGGTTTTTGTATTTTCGCTTGCTTAGGAGGATCTCCGACCTTATTTCTCATTCTTTTGTCATCGGGGCGCATTCGAGGCGGGTGACTAAGATTCGACTTTGTCAGATTGGGGTGTCTGCAGTTGCCACTTTTTGACAGATATTGCAGTAACTTGTGGTGCAAGTGAATGTCAAAACTCTAGAGACGAACCGATCGAACAAGCTGCTAATCTTAAGCACAAACAAAACATGCAGAAAGATGTGGTCAAACCCAAATATCCATTGAGCTTCCTGTATACTCCTGTTGTAAGGGATCAGATCGGTCGTAGTTTACGGGGCAATGCAAATGATGCAAGCAGTTTAATCATGATGAATGGAAAACATGATACAATGCGATTAGGTGTAAATATGAACGTGTAAACAGGCTTAGGGTTGTGACAAGGGCTGAAGGATGAAAGGGGAAACTTTTAGGTCATGCGAGGAACACTGTTGGAGGCAAGACTACCAAAATCTTTATTTTTGCAAACGATTATCTGAAAAAATTAACTGAACAGGTAAATGCCAAAATGGGCTCTAGATAAAACTTTTGATAACGAATGATCAAAAGAAAACTCGTGCATCCGAAGTTAATTTAGAAGAATACCTTTTTCCTAGTTGAATCTTCAACTATGATTTGAATCCAATTGAAGCTCTTGTCAGATCTTCTACTGTATTTTCTTATGCGATTCGCAAATATAGTGTGGGCTATAATCCTCCGAGAACGAAGTGCACACCACTAAAGAATTATAATTGCACTATATCCCATAATCTCAAAGATCATATAGCATTGAGCTCCTATTATTAAATGCTTACCATTTCTCCCCACGTTAAGATTTTTGATACCCGCTAATTAAATTTAATTACTGACAATTTAATTTAATTGGCATCTTAATATTTTTTATGCCATTCCACTTAATTTATTTGACCACCAGATAATCATATCCATCTGTAGGGTTTGGCCTGATCAAAACTTATAAGTTTCCTTAAGGGAGTATGTCAATCCCCATCTTTTGAGACATGGATTATGTTAATAATTAATATTCACCATATAAATAATACCGTTATCCAACTCACTAGGAATTTAAACCCATATAAGATCACACCCTCTGATGAATCAAAACGACGAATATTAAATATACGCAAATCAATAATTATTTCAGGATTAAGAGAATAAGCACTATTCATAATAACCTTAGGGTGTGAATTAATTTATATAGTCAGTATAAAATTAATTTTTCTAAATGTCCTGTTCAATACACATTGTGTGCACTAGCACAGAGAGTCAGAACAATAGACGACGCTGTTATATGTTCCTCGTAATCGAGACAGGCCTACTAAAACTCTGTGCTATAATTGTATTGATGGTATGTCTATTTCTATCTAACCTGTGAACATAAAACATATATTTTGCAAGAACCTAAAATCTGATCTTCTGTGTTCAAGTCGTACTCTACACACTAGACTAAATACTATATAGAATATCGGGCACCCATACATAATATTAAAGAAAATATACACATACATTACTCATAAAGATTCTCATAAAATGGAAAACTAATTTTATTAAAATAAAATTAAATACTAAAAATATGATTTTCAGTATACCAACCTTAACAATCTCCCACTTATACTCAAAATCATGCTGCCATACATCTGACTCTCATGGCCTCTACATGATTATCAGAAGTCTTAGCCGGTAAGCTCTTTGTAAAAGATCTTCATGGCTATCTTCTGATGCAATCTTGGTCACAGCAATATCACCCCTCTGTACGATTTCTCGTATCGGGTGATACTTACGCTCAATGTGTTTTCCTTTCTTGTGGATTCTTGGCTCCTTCAAGTTTGCAACCGCTTCATTATTATTACAATAAATTATAATAGCCAATTGAACTGAAGGCACCATATCTAGATCCAAAAGGAAGTTGTTGAGCCACACGGCCTCTTTGACTACTTCAGAAGCCGCCAGGTACTCGGCCTCCATGGTGGGATCAACAATGCGGGATTAATCGATACTCATCCAACTTATGGCTCCACTTCCTAAGGTAACACATATCCTGAGGTACATTTATGTGAATCTTTGTCAGACTGAAAATCTAAGTCTATGTACCCCAAAGGTACTAGACTGTCAGCCTGATAAACTAACATATAATCCTTAGTCATTTTCAGGTACTTGATTATATTTTTTACCACAGTCAAATGCTCCTACCCTGGGTTAGACTGATATCTACTAACTATGCCAATGGCAAAGTAAATGTCGGGTCTAGTGCAAAACATAGCATACATGATGCTTCCTTTATCTTCTCTATCTCATCAGATGTCTTAGGACGCTGATCCTTGGATAGAGTGATTCCATGCCTGAAAGGGAGAAACCTTTCTTGAAATCCTACATGCTTAAATGAGCAAGGATATCATCGATATACTTTTCTTGTGATAAGCCCAACATCCTTCATTTTTGATATCACATAAGCTTGATCCCAATGATGTGACTGGCTTCTTGCAATTTCTTCACATCGAATTGCCCAGATAACCATACTTTGACTGTAGGTAATGTCCCCACATCATTTTTGATTAGCAAGATATCATCTACATAAAGTACTAGGAAGATCACCACGCTTTCGTAATGCTCCTTGTACACACAGGACTCATTCAAACTTTGATCAAAATCATAAGACTTAATAGCTTGATCAAGTTGAGTGTTCCAAGACCTCGATACTTGCTTAAGCACATAAATGGATCTCTTAAGCATACACAACATGTGTTCTTGGCCCTTTGTAATAAATCCATCTAGTTATATCATATAGATACACTCGTCAAGACTTCCATTAAGAAAAGCTGTCTTGACATCCATTTATCAGATTTCGTAATCAAAATGTGCTGTAATAGATAAGAGAATCAGAATAGACTTAAGCATGGCTATCAGTGAAAATTTTTTTCTCATAATCGATCCCTTCTTTCTGAGTGAACCATTTAGCAACAAGTCTAGTTTTGAAGGTTTTAACTTTCCCGTCTGCTCCACTCTTCTTCTTATAGATCTACTTGCATCCAATAGGTTTTATCCCTTCAGGTGGTTCTATAAGTTTTCAAACCCGATTAGAATACATAGATTCCATCTCTGAATCCATAGCCCTTTGCCAAAGATCTGCATCTTTGTCTTAAAGGGATTCATTATAATTATAGGGTTCGGTATCCAGTTCTGTCAGGATCCAATCAAAAGACTCTCCCAAAAACAATATCGATCATGTTAATGAACAACTCTCTCACTATGACGAGGCACTACCTATGTCTGTGTACTAGTAGTAATACGCTGTGCAGAATTTGAACCCTGTGCAGTATCACCCTATTCTTGATTTGCATATGTCTCGATAATCCTCCCACTACGACGAGATAATGGGATATCAGTGACTTGTTCTTCCGTTCTACTGGTATTTTTTCTTAGTTCTTCCAGAACAATTTTACTATTGATCTTGTGATTCATAATATTATCATCTTCCAAAAATTAGCTATTGGTGCTAATAATGACCTTCTGATCCTTAGGATTATAAAATAGACCACCCTTCATTCTCTTGGAATACCCTACAAAAAAATAGACTTCTGTCCTCGGTTCCAACTTACCCGCGTTCCCTTTTAGCACATGTGCTGGACACCCCCAAAGTCGAATGTGTTTCAGACTAGACTTATACCTAGTCCACTATTCTATGGGAGTAGAAGGTACTGACTTAGAAGGTACCATGTTCAAAATGTAAGCCGCTGTCAAAACGAATCGGGTAAACCTAAATGACTCATCATGGACCTTACAATCTCCATAAGAGTCATTTTCCTTCTTTCTACTACACCATTCTACTGTGGAGTACCAGGTGCAGTCAACTGGAATGTTATCACCTCTGATGATAAGTAGTCCTTAAACACTCCAAAGAGGTATTCCCACCATGGTCGGATCGTAATGATTTGATACTTTTACCCAAATACTTCTCCGCCTCCGCCTTGAATTCATTGAATTTCTTAAAGCATTTAGATTTAGGGTGCATCAGGTAAATGTATCCATACCTTAAGTAGTCATCAATGAAACTGACAAAGTACTCAAAGCCACCTCTAGCTCATTGGACCACACACATCAGAATGAACTAGCTCCAACGGTTCCTTAGCTCTATAGCCTTTGGTAGAAAAGGGCCTCTTGGTTATCTTACCCTCTACGCAAGATTCACAGACTGAAAGTGCCTCCCTTCCAATAAACTCAAAGGTCCATCTGCTACCAGTCTGTTTATCATTTTTAGATTAATTTGGCCTAAGAGTAAGTGCCAAAAAAATGTTATTTGGTTCATTAAAGAAAAAAACTTTCTCTTATATGGTAAATTAGATGTGTTATTCAATTCAGTTAATTGCAGTGTAGGAGAGATAGAAGTAATAACATAAAGATCATCCACTAATGTAACATAACATATAACCCATTTGTTATCCTTAATAACCACAGTGTTATTAAAATAAACCAAATATCTATTTTTAACCAATCTAGAAACGAAAACTAAGTTCATTCTAATGGAAGGTAATAAAGACAATATCTCAATATTAAAATTCGATCTCTACCATAACTAAGAGTGACATCTCCTACTGCAACTGCTGATACCTTTATATTATTGCCCATATGCAGGTAAATCTCCCCATCACTAAGTTATCGAATTTCTTGGAACCCTTGCAACGAATTGCAGACATGATTCGTGGCTCTTGTATCTACACATCAAGTACCGGTAGACAACATCGCTAAATATGTTTTCACAACCAGTGAATAGAAATAACCCTAATTGTTCTGCCTTTTGAGAAATAATAAACATAGCTTTTTCAGTGTCGTGTCTGGTTACAGTAAAAACATTTACCTTTCGGATTTTTCATACCAGTTCGTTGCCCACTAACTACCCTAGAAACCGTGTATCTCTATTTTTGAATATTTTTCTTCTTCATACCTTTCGGTCTAGAGGAAGAACCTTTTTAAAAATCAAACACATTTCCTAGTATTAAAAGAATATCATTGATAGTTAAAACTATATCCAAGTTACTTTTTCAGTTACCAAAATTTGGTCCCGTAAGTTTGTTTATTTTTTTTTTAGTATTGAAGCGAGTGGGTTGAATGCCATTTTAATCATGAGAATCACATAATTAAAAAATACCGTTAATTATGATGAGCAAAACTTTGAATTCATTTTGATTTAGTTCCCTCTTCCATTTTAAAATTAATTAGCCACCAGCCTAGAAACCTGAGAATAGCATGTATCGATGGGAGGACGTCTACTATCCTTCATAAGACTAGACAGGCCAATTCCTTTTAATTTTACTACCTAGGCAACTGACCCTACCAAATAAAATTAAATAGCTCACATAGCTTGGGTCAAGTATATAATAACAGTAATTTAGATGGAGAGGATACTATTATATACAACTAAGTGTTAACTATCACATAATCTCAAAATAATCGCTTCACAATGAATCCTTTAAATTGAGAAGTGATCCGCACTAACAGTTATCTAAAATTATTTTTAAAGGAGGTTTGTACTGGCGATACCGCAATTAATCTGTCCGTTGGAGAGAAAGGCCTTAGTGCCAACATGCAGGGTTTCATTGCGTCGCCTATAACCTCGTGATGGAGACCGCGGGATTTATCTGTAAATAAATTTTCTCTTCTACTTAGATTTTTAAATTTTTTTTAGGATTATTAAAATTCGTTTAATTAAAATAAATTTATTAATTTCGAAAACCACACGATCTGAAAGAATCAAACATCTTTTCGTGTACACAATTTCAAATATTCTGATTTATCAAACCATCTTTTCGTGTTTAAATGCGTAACAAATAAAATTTAATAAATGTACAATTTTTTCTCCAGATTTTTCAGCTAAGGTAGTGATTAAAGGCATTCATTTTTTTTACTTTTCGTCCCACATTTTTTGAAAAATAATAATTAATTTTGATTAAATATTTTTTATTTAATTAATTCAAAATTCAAAATTAATTCTCACGTATTTTCAAGATATCCAATTTTATAAAAAATTATCTTAAACGTGATATTTTGTAAAAAATAAAATATCTAAAGTTTTATTATTTAATTAAAATTAATTAATTAAAAAAACTTATTTTTATTTTTCATAACAAAATATTTTAATTAAAACTGAATTTTTGAATTAATTAAATTAACAGGATAAATAAAACAGACATGCAATCATCTACGTAGTTCATATATATATAAATACGATGCATATATTCCGGTTTTATGATCCAAGTAAAATGTTGAGGTGTTTCAGTCTCCTAAGGAGAATAAGCTGTATCATTCCCTATTCGTTTATGATTTAGTGTCCTGATTGCATCATGCTTCCTTAATACTATCTGATATATAATTATATAACATATCAGTCTCGTATATATCAGAATATCAAAACAAAATGGTCATGGGAGAGAGAAAACATGTTGTTACCCACCACAGCACTGCGCTGCCAACATTTTGAGGCTTTTTTGACCTCTTTTCGAACTTCGTTTTGACGTACTTTATATAGAAAGAAAACTCTAAAAAATTACTATTTTTTTGTCAAAAAATCTACTATAAAACGCCCAAAAAACTGCCTAGAAGCCACTGTCACCGCCCACCAGCGTTGCCGCACAAACCGCCGCCTGTTTGGGCTTTTTTCGGTGGTTTTTTGGTGCATGTTTTTTTTTATAAAAAAATAGCTCAAACATCCAACCATATTATTCTTCAAAGTACCCCTCAAAACCAGTCAAAAAAGGTCCCAAAAAATAGTCCTGAGCCTGCTGCGGTAGCGCCGCTGCTGCCAAAAAAAAAACAACTACTGTTTTTTCCTTTTTAATGCACTTTTGGCCCAGTTTTTTTTTAAGATAGTTTTTAAGTTATATTTTATTACTATTTTATGCCTAAAAAACTGCTCAAAAACCAGTCCCCAAAATGGCCCAAAAAACCATCAAAATCGTCATCGGCAAAGCCGCCAGAACTAGGCTGTTTTGGTATTTTTTCTCGCTTTTTTCACTTATTTTTATACTATTTTTTATTCATAAATACTACAGAAAAACATACTGAAGAAAACCATTTAAAACTATTAAAAAACTTACTACGATCTGCGGCCTGTAAAAACCTGAGCCACCTCCGGTGTCGCCTCCATTCTTCGTGTTCTTGGATATGTTCAACCAGTTCTTAAATAATCTAAATAGATATTTTTAAAATAGAAACTAGCTATTACATCAATTCTATATCCCGAAGACTCACATTCGATCTATCACGGTCAACCCCCGTGATTAAAAAAAATAATCATTATTCACACTATTCAATCAAATATTAAAAATAAATGACGATTATAAAATCAAAATTAGAACACCTTCAAAACAAAATTAGTAACAGTTCTAAAACTACCTGGCCTCGATAACCGTAAACAAATAACAAAACAGCTCTAATACCAATTGTTGGAGGCAAGACTACCAAAATCTTTATTTTTGCAAACGATTATCTAAAAAAATTAACTGGATGAACAAACGCCATAATAGGCTCCAGATAAAACTTTTGATGAAAAACGAACAAAATAAAACTCGTGCATCCGAAGTTAATTTAGAAGAATATCTTTTTACCGATCAAATCTTTAACTATTATTTGAATCCATATTAAAGCTCCTGTCAGATCTTTAATTGTATTCCCTTATGCAATTTTTGAATATAGTGTAGGTTATAATCCTCCGAGAACTCGTACAGGCAGAACCTGGACAGCTTTAGTCTTAGAAGACAAGTTATGAAACTAGTTCAGCCTACCCGCATATTTATAGGACGACAGCAGAGACCCTGGGAGTAATTATGAGTAAAACTTCCAGTGGAACATAGACACGTATTAGCTATTTTTGCAAATAAGTAAACCACATAGTGGTATGTGTAATTACGAAAAACTTGAAATGGTTTCTGCAATTTTCATAAAATACTGAATTACAGTTCACACCACTAAAGAATTATAATTACACTCTGACATGTAATTTCAAAATCATATAGTATTGAGCTCCTATTATTAAATGCTTACCATTTTTTTCCACGTTAAGATTTTCGATACCCGCCAATTAAGTTTAATTACTAACAATTTAATTTAATCGTTATCTTGATATTCTTTAAGTCTTTCTACTTAAATTATTTGACCGCTAGATAATCAGATCCATCTGTAGGGTTTGACCCGGTCAAAACTTATAAGCTTCCTTAAGGGAGTATCGTCAATCTCGATCTTTTGGAATGTAGATTTCGTCAATAATTAATATTCACTATATAAATAATATCGCAGTCCAACTCACCGAGAATATAGACTCATATAAGATCGCACCCTCTAAAGAATCAAAATAATGAATATTAAATATACGCAAATCAGTAATTATTTCAGGATTAAGATGATAAGCACTATTCATAATAACCTTGTAGTGTGAATAAATTTTTATAGTCAATATAAAATTAATTACCTCAAATGTCTCATTCAATACACACAAAGTACACTAGCAAAGAGAGCCGGAACAATAGAAGACGCTATTATGTGTCCATCGTAAACAAGATAGACCTACTAAAATTCTGTGCTATAGTCATACCGATGGTATGTCTATTTCCATCTAAACTGTGAACATAAAACTTATATTCTATAAGAACCTAAAATTTAATTTTCTGTATGCAAGTTGTACTCTACACACCAGATTAAATACTATACAAAATATCGAACATCTATGCATAACATTAAAGAAATGATACACATGCATTGCTCATGAAGATTCTCATAAAATGAAAAATTAATTTTATTAAAATAAATTAAATACTAAAAATATAATTTTTAGTATACTAACCCTAACACGACGAGTCAGTTTAAGGTCATGAGGAGGACCGAAGGGGCTAGGGACAGTTTTAGGTCATGTTACGAACCGGTGAGTCAGTTTAAGATCACGAGGAGGATCAAGGCTGCTAGCGACAATTTTAGGTTATGCCAAGGACCGATGTGTCAATTTAAGGTCATGAGGAGGACCAGAGGTGGTAGGGCTAGTTTTAAGTCATGTTAGGGACTGATGAGTTAGTTTAAGGTCATGAGGAGGACTGGTGGTGTTAGGTATAGTTTTAGGTCTTGTCGGGGATTGGTGAGTCAGTTTAAGGTGATGAGGAGGATCGAAAGTGTTAAGGATAGTTTTAGGTCATGTCAGGGATCGATGGGTCAATTTAAGGTCATGAGGAGGATCGGGGGTGCTAGGGACAATTTCAGCTCATGTTAGGGATTGGTGAGTCAATTTAAGGTCATGAGGAGGATCAGAGGTGCTATGGACAGTTTTAGGTCATGTTGGGGACCGGTGAGTCAATTTAATGTCATGAGGAGGACTGGAGGTGCTAGGGATAATTTTAGTTAATGTCGGGGACCGGTGTATCAGGTTAAGGTCACGAGGAGGACCGGAGCTAGGGATAATTTTAGTTAATGTCGGGGACCGTTGTGTCAGGTTAAGGTCATGAGGAGGACCGGAGGTGCTAGGGATAATTTTAGTTAATGTCGTGGACTGGTGTGTCAGGTTAAGGTCATGAGGAGGACCGGAGGTGCTAGAGACAGTTTTAGGTCATGTCGGAATTGAAGTGTCAGTTTAAGGTCATGAGGAGGATCGAAGGTGCTAAGGATAGTTGTAGGTCATAGTAGGGACCAACGGATCAATTTAAGATCACGAGGAGGACCAGAGGGCCTAAGACAGTTTTAGGTCATGTCGAGGACTAGTGAGTCAATTTAAGGTTATAAGGAGGACCGAAGATGATAGAGACAGTTTCAGGTCATGCTAGGGACCAGTGAGTCATTTTATGGTTATGAGGAGGACCTAAGTTACTAAGAACAATTTTAGTTCAAGTCGAGGACCGATGGGTTAGTTTAAGGTCATGAGGAGGACCGAAGTGGTTAGGGATAATTTTAGGTCATCAGGAGAACCGGAGGTGCTAGGGACAATTTTAGGCCATGTCAGGGACCAGTGAGTCAGTTTAAGGTCCTGAGGAGGACTAGAGGTGCTATGGACAACTTTAGGTCATGTCAGGGACTGGTGGGTCAGTTTAAGGTCATGAGGAGGACCGGCTTAGGCTAAAAATGGGGGCATTCATTCAAAAAGAAGAGGGGTTAAAAAGGGGTTTTGAAACATCTATAGCTCAAACGGGATAACTTGAAGATGTTTCAAAGCGTAAAGGGGCATAACAACATGGCAGCCGTTTCTTTTCAATGCTAGCGGCCTGAGGGTATATATCACGGTCGGTTGAAACATTTGAGAAAACATAGCGGCCTGGTCAACCAAACATTGCAGCCTGTAGAAAATACTAACGGCTGTAGGTTTTAAAATTTTCGGACCTCACGGCTGTGAGGTCTATGACAGTCATATACTGAGGCTGGTTCAAAAAAAACTCATTCGCGCTAAGCTTGAAATTTCTTTCTTCTCCTTATTCTCCTCATCTTGCTCAATTCTCTCTCTGATCTCTCTCTCGCATCTCTTTCTTGTATCTCTCGTCACTCTCTCGTATCTCTCTCATCATTATGTTTCTCCTTTCATTGGATTCGGTGGAATTCATGGCTCTCATGGGGAGGTTTGGTTTTGGATTTGTCGGGGAGGATAACGGAGGTGGCAGTGGTGGCATTGGAGGTGGTGCGGCTAGAGGTGGCGATGGGGGCGTGGGCGGTGAGGAAGAGCCGCCGGTGGGGGTCCTCGAGATGCCAAGGATCTTTGATCCCGCAACGTATGTTTCGGTGGTCCATCGGCTCCGAAAGCCGGCGGTGAAGAGGTTTACTATCCTGGATAAGTAGAGAAGCGAGAGGTTCTCCTTCGGCATCTTGCCGATCACCTTTCTTCTCGAAACCTTGAGGTAAGCTAAATTTTATTTTCGTATTTGATCATGTCGTATGATATTGCATGCACTTGAATTTTTCTTAAAACTAAGCTTGAATTGATTTATGTTTGAATATTGGAATTTAAATTCGGATGGATTAGTGTTTTGGGATTAAACTAGAATTTTGACCGAAAACGTGCACTTAACTAGGTTTAGACCCTTGACTCGGATGGATGGATCCTTGCTTCAGACTACGGGACTCCTAAACTTGGACAAAATAAGTCTTTTTAATCGAATATATGGATTAACTTGATTAAAATGACTTTAAACTTGCAGGAAAAAAAAGAGTAGTAGGGTGTTTTGGGCTTATTTTTTGATTCTGGGTTAGGTAAAGGTGGATTGAGTTGAGTCTAGGTAGGTGTTTGGACGGGTTTTTGAATTTAGGTGATTCTTTAAAACAACAAGGTTAGATTCGTAAAACGATCTTGGGGTGGATCTAAATTTTGAATTGGGCTAGGTTTGAAGAACAAAATATAAAAGGAGAGTGAATCTGGGCAAATGTTAAGTTGAACCATGTTAGAATGTGGGATCGAAGCGTGTTTGAACCGTATTTTTAGAGACTAGGTTGCTTTTGAAAAAAAATGGAATCAGGGATTAGAAGGTCGGTTTGAATTTGAAGTTTAAGTACCGAGTGAAACATAATTTGGATGAAAGTTGGGTTTATTTGAGTTTGAGATTTGACTGGGGTTTGCATTTGAGATTGTTGAGACTAATTTTGGCTGAATCAACCATTTTCAGGAGGATGGGAATTGTTTCGGGTTTTCAAAATTGAGTTTGGGGAAGGGTTTGTAATGAATGATGGGCTAGTTTAAAAGCAAAAGGTTGGTCATTTTATCGAAATTTTTGATCCTTAAACATTTGAATTTGAATTGAATCGGTTCTTCATTTGAATTTTGCATTGGGGTGGGTTAAGATTGTCCCGTTGTTGACGAAAGGGTATTGATTAAATTGAGTTTGCTTTGGAGTGAGGATAGGATTTTCAAACTTGACTTTGTATTTTCAAACTTGACTTAGTGTATTTTCAAACTTGACTTAGTTGTGGGAGTTTTATTTTTGTATACTATCGTTGCTTGTTTCTTATAAGTTTCATTTATTGCCTTGTTTTGCTTATTTTTCCTTCCGTCTACTGATTTTTGTTGATCCATTTCAGGTGATCGAGCGTATTCGAGGTTTCGATGGTTCCTCTAATGTGTTACAGTGGCACACCGCCTTGCCTCCACGCTACCGAGAGATTGTTAACAGAGCCGACTTCGGGGCATTTCTGAGGGTGCTAGAGGAGACCAAGAACGACAAATTCACCCTTACGGTGCTTTCGGAGAGATGGTGGGACACCACTAATACTTTGCATCTTCCAACGTTCAAGGTAGCTCTCATCCCTCTTGACTTTGCTCTTATTATCGGGATACGAGTCGGTGGCGATCCCATCCCATATGATCCCGACATTTGTTAGAGTCCTGTTGCACTTGCTTAACCACGTTCCCCCGCCCATCGATGAGGGGAGCATCCGATATACGTGGCTGAGGAGGACTTTTCGGCACTTCGTCTATTTTGAGCCCCGTCACTTCGAGTGGATAGCTCGTGCATGTTTGGGAAGGCCCTATTTCCAAACTTAGAGAACAGGGTGCAGTTTCATTACCTGGCTGCCATGCTAGAAGTTGATGAGATCAGCGATTTTGACTGGGGTGGTGCTACACTGGCCACCCTATATGGATATATGAGCGCTGCCATAAGGACTTCTGACTTGAGTATTGGTGGCTACTGGTGCACCTGGGAGGTACAACCATCTTCTCTGTTTCTACTTTCTTTTCCTCTATTCTATATCTATATATCTGAATTAACTGTATTGATCCTTCTTCTTAATCATTGCAACTGTGGGCATACGAGTTCTTGGGCATGCGTCAGCCTTTACTCCTGTGATGATCCTTTGGTGATCCCTAGACCAGCCAGGTGGGCCAGGCGCTTCTGAGGTTCAAACCCTGGAGGAAAAGACATCGATGATGACATGCATTTCTTGGACACTCTCACTCCGGATCGGGTTTGTCACCATATCCCTACTTGTCTCTTCCTTTAGTTTTTCTGCTATGTAAATCTTGCTCACCAACATGTTTCTCCATTTTTTAGGTCCATTGGGATGTTTGGGCAGACATGGAGGAGTGGGCAAGGGTCAACCTAATGCAGAGCCGTGAGGTTACCCGGACCTGCGTCTTACTTGAGGAGCCATTCTGCCGCGAGTGATACCTCAGTGAGTGTATTGTTTGACAGTCCTTGGGGATGATCATTTCTATACCCCAAGGGCACCCACGGTCGGGATGCGCTAGACCGAGTCTCTTCGTACTATAGAGATCATTCGTGCCATGGTGGGAGTTGATGCCGCCACTAATTGAGGATGCAGACCATAATTATGCTGCCTTTGACAAAGAGCGACTGATGCTAACCATGGTCCCCAGAGCTGTTCAACGAGCTCCTCCCCTTGCTGCTCTTGGTCCCATCCATCCCAGATTTCATAGATGGTGGGCACCTTCGTGGATGAGGTCCTTCATCAAATCCAAGTTCTTGAGCCAGTAGCCCCAGATATTCTCCTACCCCCAAGCGCCGAATAGGTACGACATCCATTCTTCTATTCTTAATACTGTTATTTTTATCTGACTACAATGATTTGACTGCATTGATTCCCTTATCTGACTAATTCCCATGTCTGATTGATCTGGACACCTGATTACACTAACTTGTTTCTTCTTTTGATAGAAGCCTCAAGAGGGGTGCTATCAATCCCTTCGCTAGATCACTGGGTTGAGGGTATTGGTCTGCCGTTGGGATGCTGCCTTCCAGGCTCATGGCTTGGAGCCGCTTATTCCTCAGGGTGGCCTTACTATGGAACTTAGTTCTTTCTATCTCTTATTTACATTCTTACACCTTTTCTTTCTTCTCATACTTATCTGCGTTAGCTGACATAGTCCTTTTTCTTCTTTCAGCACGGGCATGGTGGAGGTCTGAGGACTCGGGGTGGCCATACTGCACCTGTTGTTCTAGTTGTACGCTCAAGATGGACCTCCGCATCTACTTCTATTGCTACTACTTCTACCACTAGTGGTTTCGATTGGGCACGGAGGAGGAGACGAGCTCGACAACGTCATCTTTTGGGGAGTCTTCCCAGTGCGGCTATATGCCTCGGAGAAAGAGGAATCAATGGGAGTGACTTTCTTTTTGATGATTTTTTATTTCTTCTCTCATCATACAGAGGCCTGCATGCCTATTCTTGTTTGGGCCTACTTGCCCGTTTGATACATTCCCATATTCTAGCTTGTCATACCACACAGATACATTGCTCTGATTCACTACACAGGTACACTAGTTTTGATACTTACAGATTTACTATTCTGAAATACACTAATATACGGCTCTTGATACTCCCATGGATACGCACTGACATACTATTCTCACCACACTACACCGATACGATGGATGTGTTTGAGGCAAGACTGCAAAGATCTTAGTTTTTACAAACGATTAACGAAAAAAATTAACTAGACGGGCAATCACCAAAACGGGCTCCAGATTAAATTTTTGATGACGAACGATCAAAATAAAACCAGTGCATCCGAATTTAATTTAGAGGATTACCTTTTTACCGGTCGAATCTTCAACTACGATTTGAGTCCGAGTTAAAATTTCTATCAGATCTTCTACTGTATTCTCTTATACGATTTTCGGTTATAGTATTAGCTATAATCCTTCAAGAACTCGTACCGACAGAACCAAGACAGTTTTAGTCCTAGAAGATAAGTTATTAAACGGGTTCAGCCTACCCACATATAATAGAGCTATAGTAGGGACCTGGGGAGTAATTATGAGTAAGACATCCAGTGGAACATAGACATGTATTAGCGGCGTCTACAATTAAGAAAACCTCATAGCAGTATCTATAATTATGAAAAACCAGCAGCAGTTTCTGCAATTTTCATAAAATACTGAATTACAGTTCACACCACTAAAAACTATAATTGTACTCTGACCCATAATCTCAAGACCATATAGTATTGAGCTCCTGTTATTAAATGCTTACCATTTCTCCCCACGTTAAGATTCTCAATACCTGCCAATTAAATTTAATTACTGACAATTTAATTTGATTGGCATCTTAATATTCGTTAAGCCCTTCCACTTAACTTATTTGACCTCCGGATAATTAAATCCACCTGTAGGGTTTGGCCCGGTCAAAACTTATAAGCTTCCTTAAGGGGGTATCGTCAATCCCGATCTTTCAGGACGTGAATTCCGTCAATAATTAATATTGGCCATATAAATAATATCGCAATCCAACTCACCAGAAATATAGACCCATATAAGATTGCATCATCTAAAGAATCAAAACAACGAATATTAAATATATGAAAATTAATAATTATTTTAGGATTAAGAAGATAAGCACTATTCATAATAATCTTGGGATATGAATTAATTTATATAGTTAGTATAAAATTAATTACCCAAAATGTCCCGTTTAATACACACAAAATGTATTAGCACAGAGAGTCGGAACAATAGACGACGCTATTATCCGTTCCCTGTAACCAATACAGACCTACTAAAACTCTCTGCTACAGTCGTACCGATGGTATATCCATTTTTACCTAAACTATGAACATAAAACTTATATTCTGCAAAAATCTAAAATCTAATCTTCTGTGTGAAAGCCGTACTCTACACACCATAGTAAATACTATATAGAATATCAGACATCCATGCATAACATTAAAGAAAATGATACACATACATTACTTATAAAAATTCTCATAAAATAGAAAATTAATTTTATTAAACAAAAATAAATAAATACTAAGGGTTCGTTTGGTAATGTTTACAGTTTTCTATTTTTTGTTTACAAAAAATAGAAAACATGTTTTTGTTTATTTTTATAAAAAACAAAAAATAAAAACATGTTTGGAACATAAATGTTTGAAAAGTGTTAGTTAGAGGTTGCAGATGAATACAATAGCCGGAGGTGGTGGTCAGAGGTGTTATCCGATGATGATAGCAACAGGAAGAGATGGTGGTCAAAAATGGTGGTCGGAGGCGGTGATCAGAGCAGGTGATCGGCGGTGGTGGCCGGATGGTGGTGATCAAGGGTGTTAGCCAGTAATGATAGCAAGATGTAGCGATGGTGGCCGGAGGTAGTTGTTGGAGATGGTGATTGGAGGTGTTAGCCGGGAAGATAATAAGAAGCAGCGATGGTGGTCAAATGTGGTAGGTAAAAATCGAGACGATGGTCGGAGGTGGTGGCCGGATGGAGTAGCCGAATGTGGTAGTCGAAGGTGGTGGTCGAAGGCGGTAGCCAAATGTAATAGTCGGAGGTAGTGAAAAAAAAGAAACAATCAAAACGTGTTTACAAAACAAGTGAAAACACATTTTTTCTGTTTGTAAAGATTTTTTAAATTTTGAAAACTGTTTACAGTTTTTTGAAAACAAAAATAATGACGAATATGTTTTTGTTTACAGTTTACAAAAAATTTAAAAACAAAAATAGAAAACAGAAAACATAAACGTTATCAAACGGGGCCTAAAAACATGATTTTGAATATACCAACTGTAACAGGATGGGGCATGCATGCCTTTAGTTCTACTTTGGCCTGCGTTCCACGACACACTTTATATTACTTTCTCTTTTAGATTACGTTTTTTCTTGTTATGGATGTTTGAACCTCTTATGTTATAAAAACTTTTCTTAAATGTTCAACTTTTAATTATGCATTGCATGTGTTTTATGAGTTGTGAACTCTATGATATGAACTGCTTTTTCTTGTTGTGAGTTGCTTATACGTCATTGAGATGTTTTGGGGTATGCTAGGAAAACAAAGAGTGTCTGTCAAATTTCGTTACATAAAAACATGGCGACCGTGAGGAAAGAAGTCACGGTTGTGCCTTTTGAAATTGGCGGCCTAAACTTGTGTAAACAATAGTTCACGGCCTGTAGTTATAATGTCAAGGATGCGAATTCTACGAGAAATAGTATGACGGCCGTAGGAAAACAATGTAACGGTCGTGAGTAATTTTTTTTTTGTAGCGAAACTTCAGGCCGATTCTGGGTTTCCCTCCTTTTCAACTCTATAAAAGAGTGGCACTGCCCCAGATCCTACTATTCTGTATACTTAGAATTTTCCTTGCTTTCTTCGTGGCCCACTTCTATAACAACTCCTTGTTGGCTTGGATGGGCCATTTTTCTCCGGTCGAGCGTAGAAACTTTCGTAACTTTGGGCTAGATGCGCTATTCTCCTTGCAAAGCATGAGGGTGATTGGCATCTACTTTGAGGGGCTGCCCAACTGTGGGATCTCCAAGTGCACATCTTTCGCTTTTGCATTAAAGAGTTATGTCCGACCGTAGAGATTTCTCAGCTATCCTTGAAATCTCGAATCGCAATGAAGTGATAGTCCCTGCTCCTTTCTCGAGTGCTGGAAGCAAGTTGATGCAGCTTTATGGTTTTTCCCATCGTGAGGCTGCTTTGATTAGTGATTACTCATGGTGTATGCCTCGATGTGGCTCAAATCATAGACCGCTTTGGGCCGCAGGGGTCCCTTGGCGACTTCCCTTTTCAGCTTTAGCGTGAGTATGTTCTGTGCATTTGTCTTTTTGATGGTTTCCTCCCGAGACCTTCAGATGGGTAGGCTAGCTCTTCCTTAGTGGATGTGGCCTATCAGATTTATGAGGGTTGGGATCCTATCCCGTTGATTCTGGCTGAGACGCTTCTAGGGCTCGATGAAGTCCATGCTGGGTGTGCTCCTTATTTTGCTGGTAGGGCACTCTTGCTATAGATATTCACTCATCTCTCATTTTTTTGTATTCTCTCGGATCTTTCTACTCAGCTCTCTTTTTTCTTTATTTCTCTCGAATTTTTCTACTCAGCAATCATTTTTCTTTATTTCTTTTAAATTTTTCTGCACAGCTCTCCTTTTTCTTTTTCTCTTAGGTTTAATTGATGGAGAAGGTGAATCTGCTAGAGAAACTTGTGTTTGATACCTACATCATTAAGTCCTTTATTCGCCATTAGGTTTACCGACTTTGCTCTACTGAAGCTGGTTGGAAGGATTATCTGAGTTCTTTGACTGAGGAGGGCATCTCTTGGTTGTGCCCCTAGCTAAAGATATCTTCTATGACTGTTTCCACTATCAATCACTCAGAGGTCCTATTGGTTGGCTTGAACCTAGCCCACCTTTTATCATCCTTATCGCATTTTTCGCCAGTTTGAGCGTAGCTAGATTTGTTCTGAGATATCTATGAGCCATCTATATAGTCATCCTCATCGGGCCCCTTTCTTGGGTCAGTATCAGCGGGTTTGGTCTTCTCGACCGAGGATACTAGTTTGCAGGGACTTCGATAGCAGGCTTTCTGAGGTTTACAGGGCTTGGCTGTAAACATAGATAGAACGCGAGGCAGGACAAGGAGGAGATGCGAAGAGAAAGAGGACTTGACTTCTTTTGCTATGTCTCAATATCTATGTTTGCTTTCCTTTTTAGGTTTTTAGGATGAGGATTTGCGAGCCTCTCTTATATCTTCTGAAATCTGTGTCGGTGAACTTATTAGTGAAAATTTCTCCACTTTTGGTTTATGATGGCCCTTTTTTCTTTTTTAACTTTACTCTTGCAACATAATCACTTTACTAGAGAAATTTAAAACAAGCTTTTGCATCGACTAACTACTCAAAACAAGGTTACAAAGAGGGAATTATGAACAAAGGTTTGGGCTAAACTTCTGAGAGAAGCTGCCTACATATCCTGAAGAAGGAAATCAGGCCATAACATTGTTCAAGGCGCGGGCAACACGGGTATTGAGGCTCTCCTTTTGTGGGCTTTTTGCTTAGGGGTAGAATCTTTTAAACTGGTCTGAATTGATAGGTGTAGAGAAAATATTCCTGTCAAAGTCCATCAGAATTGCAGCACCTACTGACATAAGGGTTTTAATAAGATAGGGTCCGGCCCAATTGGGTTTGAACTTGCCCTTAGAGTTGAAAATTGGAGCTCTGATCTCTTTGGGGACTAAATCACCTTCCTTCAAGTTTCAGGACTTAACCTTCTTGTTGAACGCTCGAGCTATCCTCATCTGATACCCCTGAACATGAAATAGTTCTCTGAGTCTCCTTTCATCAACTAAGAGTAATTCTTCGAATCTGTCCCTCTACCATTTTGTTTCGGGAGTTCCACTCTCGGCCATTATTCTTAAAGACAGGATTTCCAATTCAATAGGTAGGCTGCTTCCATTCTGTAGACAAAAGCATAGGGCGTTGCTCTAGTAGAAGTTCTAATCGATGTCAAATATCCTTAAAGGGAAAATGGTAGCAGTTCTGGCCAGTCCCTACTTCCCTCTATTGTTTTCTGAAGGATCTTTTTCACATTCTTATTTGCGGCTTCCATAGCCCCATTGGTTTGTGGTCTGTATGGTGAGGATTTGTGATTAACAATCCGGTATTCCTCTAATAGATCCAAAACTTTTCCCTGAAAGTGGGAACCATTATCAAAAATTATCTCGTGCGGAACTCCGTACCGACAAATGAGATTCTCTTTGATGAACTTAGCTACTTGGGTAGGTTTCATGATGGAGTAAGAGGAAGATTTGATGCCTTGGGTGTAACCTGTTAGGGTTGGCATACTAAAAATTATGTTTTTAGTATTTAATTTATTTTAATAAAATTAATTTTCTATTTTATGAGAATCTTAATGAGCAATGTATGTATATCATTTCCTTAATGTTATGCATGGATGTCTAATATTATGTACAGTATTTAATCTGGTGTGTAGAGTACGGCTTACACACAGAATATTAGATTTTAGGTTCTTACAGAATATAAGTTATATATTCACCGTTTAGATGAAAATGAGCATATCGTCGGTACGATTGTAGCATAGTGTTTTAGTAGGCCTGTCTTGATTTTAGGTAACAGAAAAATACCGTCGTTTATTGTTCCAACTTTCTGTGCTAGTTCACTTTGTGTGTATTGAACGGAATACATTGGGGTAATTAATTTTATACTGACTATATAAATTAATTCACGTTTCAAGGTTATTATGAATAGTACTTATACTCTTAATCCTGAAATGATTATTAATTTGCGTGTATATTTAATATTCGTTATTTTGATTCATTGGATGGTGCAATCTTATATGGGTCTATATTCCTGGTGAGTTATATAATGGTATTATTTATATGGTGAATATTAATTATTGACGAAATTCACATCCCGAATGCTTGGGATTGACGATACCTCCTTAAGGAAGCTTATAAGTTTTGGCCAGGCCAAACCCTACAGGTGGATTTGATTATTCAGCAGTCAAAATAAGTTAAGCAGAAGAGTTTAAGAAATTTTAAGATGCCGATTAAATTAAATTTTCAGTAATTAAATTTAATTAGCAAGTATAAAAAATCTTAACGTGGGAAGAAATATTGAGCATTTAATAACAAGAACTCAATGTAAGAAGGTCTTGAGATTGTGGGTTAGAGTGTAATTATAGTTCTTTAGTGGTGTGAACTGTAATTTAGTGTTTTATGAAAATTGTAGAAATCGTTGCTAGTTTTTCATAATTACAGATACCTCTATGAGGTTTGCTTAATTGTGAAAACCGTTGATACGTATCTGTGTTTCACTGGAAGTCTGACTCATAATTACTCTACAGATCCCTGCTATAACCCCATAAATATGCGGGTAAGCTGAACTAGTTTTATAACTTGTCTTCAAGGCTAAACTTGTCTAGGTTCTGCCAGAATAAGTTCTCGATACATTATAGTCCACACTATATTCGAGAATCGTATAAGGGAATACAGTAGAAGGTCTGACGGGAGCTTCAACTAGGAATCAAATCGTAGTTGAATAATCGACAGGTAAAAAGATATTATTGTAAATTAACTTTGGTTGCACGGGTTTTATTTTTGATCGTTCATCATTAAAAGTCTTATTTGGAGCCCGTTTCGGCGTTTGCCTGTTCAGTTAGTTTTTTACCGGAAATCGTTTGCAAACACAATAATTTTGGTAGTTTTGCCTCCAACAATTGGTATAAGAGCCGTTTTATTTTTTGTTTATAGTTTATCGGGGCTGGGTAGTTTTAGAATTGTGCTAACTTTGTTTTGTAGACATTCTAATCCCAGTTTTATAATCATCTATTTATTTATGTTTGATTGAATGGTTTGGATGATGATTATTTAATTTTTTTAATCACGAGAGTTGATCGTGATATATTAAGTTTTTTTTAAAATCGAATGTGAGCCTATGGGACGTAAGTATCAATGCAAAAGCTAGTTTTATGTTTTTAAATATCTGTTTAGATTATTTAAGAATAAGTTGAATATCTAAGAACACGAAGAACATGCGGCAACACTGGAGGTGGTTTCGAGTTTTTACGGGGCATGGATCCCGGTAATTTTTAATGGTTTTAAAATAGCTTTTTTCAGTGAGTTTCTATAGTATTTATGCATTAAAAATAGCAATAAAAATAAGTAAAAAATAGCGTCAAAAATTGACAAAAATAGCCCACCACCAGCGGCGGTTCGGGGCTAATTTTGTTGATTTTTAAGGATATTTTTTGAACTATTTCTTGAGCAGGTTTTTTACGCATAAAATAGCAGTAATCATACTTTAAAATATTGTCCAAAAACCATAATAAAATCAGCCCAAATAGGTGGCAAAATAGCAGAAAATAGGCGACAATTTCTGGCGGCGGCGCAGGCTGTTCAAGGCTGTTTTTGGGTTTTTTTGGGGACTATTTTTGAGGTGTTCTTTGAGGCATCATATTTCTGAATATCAATGCTAGAATCAGTGAAAACAAGAGCCAAAATAACCATGAAACAAGCTAAAACAAAAGGCACAACAACAGCGGCGGTGGGCGGTGTGGCGTAGCGACTTCTCGGGCTTTTGATGGTTGTTTTCGGGATGTTTTTTAATCAGAATTTTTTTTAAAAATATAATATATTTTGTTAGCTGCATTTCAAAAAATAATGGGACAAAAACGGAGTTTGAATGAGGCCAGAACGGACTCAAAAAGTTGGCGGCGTAGTGTTGTTGTAGGGCAATAGCGTTTTTTGTGTTTTGGCGCCATCAAAGCCTATTTTTCGGACTGCTTTTGAACAATTTTTTTCAAAGAAAAATAGAATATTTCGTTAGCTACATTTCAAAAAAAAAGGGGACAAACGGAGTTCGAAAAGAGGTCAAAAAAGCCTCGGGAAGAGGCTGGTGTAGTGCTGCCGCAGTGTCGGCGGGTGGCTGGTTTTGGGACTCCTGGCGGCTCTTTTCTAATGTGTTTTGATACTGATATGATATATTTGTATATATCAAAGTGTATCAAAGAATTCTGATACAATCGGGATACAGGAAGCTGACAGAAACGAGAATTATTACAACTTATCTTCAATAGGAGTTTGAAACTCACCAGAATTTCTATTCGATCATAAAATAGGGGGCATATATATTTTTATTAACTGTGTGGATGATGTATATCTGTTTTATATTCTCCTATTAATTTAATTAATTCAAAAAATTTAGTTTTAATTAAATATTTTATAAGAAAAATAAAATTATGCTTTTTTAATTAAATAGAAAATTTTAGATATTTTATTTTTTACAAAATATCACGTTTAAAATAATTTTTTTATTAAATCAGATATCTTAAAAAAACGTAAAAATTAATTCTAAATTTTAAATTAATTAAATAAATAAATATTTAATCTAAATAAATTATTATTTTTTAAAAAATGTGTAAAATAAAATAAAATAATTGAATGCCTTTAATCACTATTTTAGCTAAAAAGCTAAAGAAAAAACTGTGCATTCATCGAGTTTTATTTGTTACCCATTAAAACATGAAAAATAGTTTGACAAACCGAAATCTTTGTAATCGTATACACGAAAAGATGTTTGATTCTTTCAGATCGTGTGGTTTTCGAAATTAATAAATTTATTTTAATTAAACAGATTTTTATAACCCATAAAAATATTTTAAAAATCTAAGTGGGAGAAAAAATTTATTCACAGATAAATTTTGCGGTCTCCGTTACCAGTCTGTAGGCGATGTAATTAAATCCCGCATGTTATCAGTAAGGCCTTCCTCCCCATCGGACAGATTAATTGCGGTATCTTCATTACAAACCTCCTTTAGAGATAATTCTGGATAATTGTTAGTGTGGATCACTTCTCCATCTGAAGGGTTCACTACGAAGTGATTGATTTGGAATTAGGTGATGGTTAACACTTAGTTGTAAATAATTAGTATCCTCTCCATCTGAGTCACTATTTTTATTTATTGGATCAAAACTATATTAGTTATTTAATATTATTTGGCAGGGTCAGTTGCTTAGATAATAAAATTAAAAAAAATTTTGGCTTGTCCGAACAAGTGACAGATAGTAGACGTCCTTCCATCGAAGCATGCTATTCACAGGGAACCTGACTGGTTAGGATTTTTTTTTAAAATAGTAGAGGAAACCAAATTAAAATAAAATTTAAAATTTTGCTCATCATAATTAATAATTATTTTTAATTATATGATTATTAAGAATAAAATGGCTTTCAATTCACTCATGGTTATACTCGAAGAAAACAAAGTAACGAGACCAATTTTTGTTAACTGAAAAAGTAACTTGGATGTAGTTTTAACTACCAAGGGTAATCCTTCAATACCAAGAAATGTATTTATTTCTAAAAAAGGTTCTTGCTCTGGGCTGAAAGGTATAAAGAAGAAAAATGTTCAAAAATTGGGTGACACGATTTTCAGGATAGTTAGTGGGCCACGGGCTAGTGTGAAAAAGCCGAAAGGTAAATATTTTTACTACAACCAGTCACGACACTGGAAAAAGTTATGTCTAGTATTTCTCAAAAAGTAAAACAATCAGGATAATTTCTGTTCATTGATTGTAGAAGCATATTTAGCGGTGTTATCTACCGAAACCTAGTGTATAATACTGGAGCCACTAATCATGTTTATAATTTTTTGTACGGGTTCTAGAAAACTCGACAACTTAGTGATGGAGAGATTTATCTACATATGGGTAATAATACAAAGGTAACAGCAATTGTAGTAGGAGATGTCACTCTCAGTTTTCGTAGATATCGGATTTTAATACTAAGAGGCTGTCTCTATGTACCTTCCATTAGAAGGAACTTAGTTTTTGTTTTCAAATTGATTAAAAATAGATATTTAGTTTATTTTAATAACTCTATGGTTATTAAGGATAATAAACGGGTTATCTATTCAGGTACATTGGTGGATGATCTTTATGTTATTACTTCTATCTCTCATACACTGTAACTAACTAAAATGAATAACACATCTAATTTATCAAAAATTTCTTTGACACTTACGTTTGGGTCATATTAATCTAAAAAACATAAATAGACTAGTAGCAGATGGACCTTTGAGTTCATTGAAAGTGGACACACTTCTAGTTTGTGAATCTTGCTTAGAGGGTAAGAATGACCAAGAGACCTTTTTTGGCCAAAGGCTATAGAGCTAAAGAACCGTTAGAGCTGGTTCATTCTAATATGTGTGGTCCTATGACAATTCGAGCTAGAGGTGGGTTTGAGTACTTCGTCAGTTTCATTGATGACTACTCAATGTATGGATATATTTACCTGATGCACTGTAAGTCAAAATACTTCAAGAAATTCAAAGAATACAAGGCAAAGGCGGAGAAGCACTTGGGTAAAAGTATCAAATCACTACGATCCAATCGTGGTGGGAATTACCTCTTTGGAGAGTTTAGGAATTAACTGTCATCAGAAGGGATTACATCCTAGTTAACTGCACCTGGAACTTCAGAGCAAAATAGTGTAGCAGAAAGAAGGAATAGAACTCTTATGGAGATGGAAAGGTCCATGATGAGTTATTCAGGTTTACCCAATTCGTTTTAGGGACTCACTTTAGAGACAGCGGCTTACATTCTGAACTTGGTACCTTATAAGTTAGTACCTTCTAATCCCATAGAATTGTGGACCAAGCATAACCCTAATCTGAAAAACATTCGGATTTAGGAATGTCCAACACATGTGCTGAAAGAGAACGCGGGTAAGTTAGAACAAAGGACATAAGTCTATTTCTTTGTGAGGTATCCCAAGGGAACGAAGGGTGGTCTGTTTTATAATCTTAACGATCAGAAGGTCATTGTTAGCACCAATGCCCAATTCTTGGAAAAGAATTATATCATGAATCACAGGCCCTAAAGCAAAATTGTTCTAGAAGATCTGAGAAGAAATATTAGTAGAACGGAAGAGGAACCACAAGTCACTGATATCCCATTTCCTCATCGTAGTAGGAGGATTATCGGGATAAGTGCAAATCATGAACAAGGTACTGATGCACAGGGTTCAGATTCTACACAGCGTGTTACTGCTGGTTCACAAATACAGGTAGTGCCTCGTCGTTGTAGGAGGATTGTTCATCAACCTAATTGGTCTATATTCTTGGGAGAGTCTTTTGATAAGATTTCAGCTGAACTAGATACTGAACCCTGTAACTACAATGCAGCACTTCAGGATAAAAATGCAGATCTTTGGCGAAAGGCTATAAATTCAGAGATAGAATCTATGTATTCTAATCAGGTCTGGAAACTTGTAGAATCACCCGAAGAGATAAAACCCATTAGATGCAAGTGGATCTACAAGAGGAAGAGAGGAGCAGACGGGAAGGTTGAAACTTTTAAAACTAGGCTTCTTGCAAAAGGGTTCACTTAGAAAGAAGGGATCGATTATAAGAAAACCTTTTCGCTGGTTGCCATGCTTAAGTCTATCCGAATTCTCTTATCCATTGCTGCTCATTTTGATTACAAAATTTTGTAAATGGGTGTCAAGATAGCTTTTGTAACGGGAGTTTCGACGAGTGTATCTATATGAAACAACCAGACGGATTCATTGCAAATGATCAGGAGCACATGTTGTTCAAGTTAAGAGATCCATTTATGGACTTAAGCAGGCATCAAGGTCTTGGAATACTCAGTTTGATCAAGCCAAAAAGTCTTATGATTTTGATTAGAGTCCGAATGAGTCTTATGTGTACAAGAAGCGTGATAGAAGCGTGGTTATTTTTTTAGTACTTTATGTAGACGATATCTTACTCATCGAAAACGATGTGGAGGGATTATCTACGGTTAAAGTATGGTTATCTGGGCAGTTCGATATGAAAGACTTGGGATAAGCCAGTCACATTTTTAGGATCAAGCTTATGCGAGATCGAAAATGAAGGATATTGGACTTATCACAAGCAAAGTATATCAATGATATCCTTGCTCGTTTTAGCATGCACGATTCCAAGAAAGGGTTTCTCCCTTTCAGGTATAAAATCACTCTACCCAACGATCAGTGTCCTAAGACACCTGACGAGATAGAAAAGATAAAGGAGGTTCCTTATACTTTGGCTGTAGGAAGCCTAATGTATGCTATGATTTATATTTGACCCAACATCTAATTTGTCCTTGGCATGGTTAGCAGATATGAATCTAACCTAGGGTAGGAGCATTGGACTGCGGTAAAGAATACAATCAAGTACCTGAAAATGACTAAGGGTTATATGTTGGTTTACTAGGCAGATAATCTAGTACCTTTAGGGTACACAAACTCAGATTTCCATTCTGACAAGGATTTCCATAAGTCTACCTCAGGATATGTGTTTACCTTAGGACGTAGAGCTATTAGTTGGAAGAGTATAAGGTAGTCCTGTATTGCTGATTCCACCATGGAGGTCGAGTACTTGGCAGCTCTTAAAGCAGCCAAGGAAGCCGTTTGGCTTAGAAGCTTCCTGTTGGATCTAGATGTGGTACCTTCAGTTCAATCGACTATTACACTTTATTGTGATAATAGTGGAGCCATTGCAAACTCAAAAGAATCAAGAGTTCATAAGAAAGGAAAGCACATTAAGCATAAGTATCACCTGATACAAGAAATTGTACAGAGAGGTGATGTTGCTGTGAACAAGATTGCATCAGGAGACAATCTTACAGATCTTTTTACAAAGAGCTTGCTTGCTAAGACTTTTGATAGTCATGTAGAGGGCATGGGCGTCAAATGTATGGTAGCATGGTTTGAGTATAAGTGGAAGATTGTCAGGATTGATATACTGAAAACCATGTTTTTAGTATTTAATGGAATCTTAATGAGTAATGTATGTACATCATTTGTTTAATGTTATGCATGGATGTCCAATATCTGTACAGTATTTAATCTGGTCTATAGAGTACGGCTTACACACAGAAGATCAAATTTTAGGTTCTTAAGAATATAAGTTATATATTCACAGTTTAGATTGAAATGGACACACCATCGGTACGACTATAGCACAGAGTTTTAGTAGGCATATCTTAGTTACAGAAAATAGATAATAGCATCATCTATTGTTCCGACTCTCTGTACTAGTACACTTTGTGTGTATTGAACGAGACACATTAGGATAATTAATTTATATAATCATTAGGATAATTAATTTTATACTGATTATATAAACTAATTCACACCCCAAGGTTATTATGAATAGTATTTATGCTCTTAATCTTGAAATAATTATTGATTTACGTATATTTAATATTCGTTATTTTGATTCATTATAGGATGCGATTTTATATGGATCTATATTCCCAATGAGTTGGATAGTAATATTATTTATATGGTGAATATTAATTATTAACGGAATTCACGTCCCAAATAATCGAGGTTGATGATACCTCCTTAAGAAAGCTTATAAGTTTTGACCGGACTAAACCCTGCAGTTGGATTTGATTATTCGGCAGTCAAATAAGTTGAGCGAAAGGGTTTAAGGAATTTTAAGATGCTGATTAAATTAAGTTGACAGTAATTAAATTTAATTGGCGGGTATCGAAAATCATAACGTGGAGAGAAATGTTAAGCGTTTAATAGTAGGAGCTCAATGTAAAAATATCTTGAGATTGTGGGTCAAAGCGCAATTATAGTTCTTTAGTAGTGTATAGTTCTTTAGTGATGTAAACTGTAATTTAATGTTTTATAAAAATTATAGAAATCGCTGCCAATTTTTCATAATTATATATACCGCTATGAGGTTTGCTTAATTGTGAAAACTGCTGATACGTATTTGTGTTCCATTAGAAGTCTGACTCATAATTACTGCTCAAGTCCCTGCTGTAGCCCTATAAATATGCGGATAAGCTGAACCAGTTTCATATCTTGTCTTCAAGATTAAAGCTGTCTAGGTTCTGTCGGTACGAATTTTCGATACATTATAGTCCACACTATATTCAAGAATCGCATAACGGAATACAGTAGAAGGTCTGACGAGAGCTTCATCTCGAAATCAAATCGTTGTTGAAGAATCAATCGGTAAAAAGGTATTCTTCTAAATTAACTTTGGTTACACGGGTCTTATTTTTTATCGTTCGTTATTAAAAGTTTTATCTAGAGCCCATTTTGGCGTTTACCCATCAAGTTAATTTTTTTACCAAAAATTATTTGCAAAAACAATGATCCTGGTAGTTTTGCCTCCATTATAACCTTCCCAATGACGTCGATTCCCCAAACTGAGAATGGTCAGGGTGAGGTCATGTTATACAGCTGAGATGGCGATATATGCATGAGATTAGCGTGGATTTGGCATTTTTGGCATCTTCAGACAAGCTAATGGCAGTTTGCTTCCATAGTCATCTAGAAATATCCTTGGCATAGGATCTTTTTAGCTAGCATCATCCCTCTCATGTGAGGTCCAGAAACTCTATGAATTTCTCTCATCACCTCGTGTCCTTCTTTTGTGTTAACTCAGAGTTTATTAATTCCCACATATCCTCTCTTGTACAGTTTTTCCCCACAAATTATGAACTATGCAACGAGTCTCTTGATACCTCTCTGGTCTTTCTTATTAGCATGGCTCAAATATTCTCCCATTTCGATGAATTCCCAGATGTCGTGATACCATGGTAACCAGTCATTAGTTTCTTGGGTCATAGCGATGTTGTTGATTGTAGGTACATCCTTTTGTTGAATTTCCAAGGGCCTCATTCTTATCCTGGACGGCATATCTATCATTGATGCTAGAGTAGCAAAGGCATCAGCGAATTTGTTCTGCAATCTTAGCACATGAATGAATATTAAGCTTTTAAAGTAGGGGATCATTAACTCGAGTTCTTGATGATACTGAACCAGCTTCTCTTCTTTGACCTTCTACTCTCCCTTTTCTTGGGATACGACTAGAGCCGAGTCTCCCATTACCTCCAATTTTTTTACCCCTAGTTCTAAGGCGGCTTCCAATCTAACTAAGCAAGCTTTGTACTCAGCCTGATTGTTAGTAACCTCAAAATTCAACTTAAAAGCCAAAGGGATACAAAAATCATTGGGGGTAACAAGGAGTATCCCTATCCCATAACCGTATTAGTTTGAGGCTCCATTGAAATAGAGGGCCTATTGATCCTTCTCAACTTTTAGCACCTGCTCATCAAGAAACTAAAATTTAGGATCTTCTTTTCCGCTAATAGGATGATTGGCCACGAACTCAGCAACGGCTCTCCCTTTTACTGATTTTCTCGTGACATACTGCAAATCGAACTCGGCTAGCATCAGCAACCACCAGGCCAACTTTCTTATTAATGTTGGCTTTTCAAAGAGGTATTTGAGCGGATCTATCCTTGAGATTAGAATGACACGATATGCCAACATGTAATGGCGTAACTTCTTGGATGCCTAGACTATTGCCCAACAAGTCTTTTCCAAAGGCATATACCATCGTTCGCATTCGGTCATCTTCTTACTCAAGTAGTAAATAGCTCTTTTTATCTTGGCTTTGTCTTCATGTGTAAGCATACATCCCATTGCTGAATCAGTCACTAATAGGTATAGTATCAAAGGATTGTTGGGTTCTAGTGGTGACAAAACTATAGGGTTTTGCAGATACATCTATACGATTTCGAAAGCGTCTTGACACTGTTGATCCCACTGAAACTTGGTCTCTTTCTTTAAGAGTCAGAACAAGGGTTTACAAGTGGTGATTAGTTTGGCGATGAAGTAGCTGATAAACTAAACCTTTCCCAGGAAGCTCCTTATATCGTTCTTAGTCTTCGGGGAAGCATTTCGAGAATGGCCTTGATCTTCAAAGGGTCTACCTCTATACCTCGCTGTGTGATCATGAATCCGAGCATCTTGCCTGCAGTGACTTCGAAGGCACACTTTTGAGGATTCAAACGCATCTTGTACTTTTTGATTTGCTCGAAGAATTTTCTTAGTGCAACAACATGTCCCTCTCGAGTTTTGGATTTCATAATCATATCGTCCACATATACTTCTACCTCTTTATGTATCATGTCGTGCTGTAATGATGTTGCATCCCTTTGTAGATTGCTCCCACATTTTTCAATTCGAATGGCATGACCCTATAATAATAGGTATCCCAAGGTGTTGTGAAGGTAGTCTTCTCTCGGTCTGTTGGAGCCATCAGTATCTGGTTATACCCCGAGAAGCCATCCATGAAACACAAGAGCGCGTTCTTGGTGGTATTGTCTACCAAGACATCTATACGGGGGAGAGGGAAGTCATCCTTGGTACTAGCCTTGTTGAGGTCTTTGAAGTCGACACATACGCAGATCTTCCCATCTTTCTTCGGTACGGGGACAATATTAGCAACCCACTCTAGATACTTTGTAACTATAAGAAATCCGGCATTTAACTGTTTGGTAACTTCTTCCTTAATCTTGAGCACCCAACCTGGCCTAATTCTTCTTAGCTTTTTCGTAACGGGTTTGGCATCGAGATACAAGGGAATTTGGTGTTGTACAATATCGGAGTCTATTCCAGGCATGTCTTCGTATGACCATGCAAAAATATCTTTAAATTCTTTTAATAAAAAGATTAGTTGTTCACGTTCCTCTAAAGATAGGGTGGAACCAATATAAACCATTTATGGATTATTTTCATTATTAAGATTTATCAAAATAGTTTCTTTAGTAATAGGTTTGGCTCGCATTTTTTCTTCCTTTTCGATTACAAATTTTAATTATTGGGGGATATCCTCCTCGAATTCGTTAAAATCTTTGAAATCAAGATAAAATATTTAAGGTATAGCAAAGTAAGAAAAGTTTGATTTCATTTCATCGATTTCAAAAGGGGTTACATCCTGAGACTCAAGATAGAAAGGGCTCGGGATGCTAGCAGATGCATTCTCGACAGACTCAGCGCTAACTGACCTGATACAGGCAAACTCAAAAGACTTAGACTCCAGCTCACTTGTTACATCATGCATAATAACAGACTCAAAATACTAACTCTTTTTCATTTTAGTTGCATACATGATAAGCGAAGTGTGATCCGCAGGTGCATCAGCTTCCATCATCAGCACATCTTTGTCTTTGTCATCATTGCCTATACGCACCTTGGCCATCTCTTCATTGAAGAAAGACTCTAGATCTCCTTCTTCACAAATATCTACCCAACCTATCTTTATCTTCCCCGTGAGACCCATCTACTAAATCTCGACTTCTTCATCACTGTCATATAGCTGATGGCTAAAAAAGATCTCAAATCCTTGTAATTTCTAGTTAGTCTTCTCTTCAATCCATGGTTTTGAGAACCCACAGTAAGAGAAATCATCCCTTTCTTTGATGAAACGTCCATTCAGCGTCGGCCCGTAATTTCTTATGTTTACCTCTTCCAGTTCTAGCTTGTATCCTAGTCCGTACTCAAGGTGATTGTAATTTACGAGGATCGGCTATGACCTTTCAGATACTTTCCTAGTTCCAAGCCCGAAAAGTAGGACATTTCCTTCATCATGGCTATGACCTTTGGGTTAACATAACTCCCCTCATCATTCAACAGAACTTCTATGGCTTTGTTTACATCAAAATCGAATCCATTCAACAAGAAATGCTCCTCTCCGTGTTGGATCTCAAAAAGCGGGGTAGCATTATTGAGTGGAGATGCCAAGCTAGTTTCACCCGGTATAGTGATAGTTACTCCATCTTTGATCAATTTTATCTTTTGGTGGATGGTGGGTGGAACAGCTCTAATCAATGGGTTATGTATCCATGGCCTTCCCAGTAGCAGGTTGAATGACGCCGGCACATCAAGGACATGAAATTCTATTTCACTTTCGAAGGCTCCTACTATTATAGCAAAAGTCACTAATCCCAAGACATCTTTTTGCGTGTTATCGTATGGCCATACCTCTTG